>NIVC01000498.1:0-78065 GCA_002269645.1 Macrostomum lignano | reverse complement strand
TGCAGTAATCCTTGGTTTGCCAAGTGCAATAACCCTTAGCTTATTAAGAGCAATAATCCTTGGTTTATCAAGCGCAGTAATCCTTGATTTGCCAAGCGCAGTAATCCTTGGTTTATCAAGTGCAGTAATCCTTGGTTTGCCAAGTGCAATAACCCTTAGCTTATTAAGAGCAATAATCCTTGGTTTATCAAGGGCAGTAATCCTTGGCCTATCAAGCGAAGTAATCCTGGGTTTATTAAGAGCAATAATCCTTCGTTTATCAAGTGCAGTAATCCTTGGTTCATCAAGTGCAATAATCCTTGGCTTATCAAGCGCAATAATCCTTAGCTTATAAGAGCAATAATCCTTGGCTTATTAAGAGCAGTAATCCTTGGTTTGCCAAGTGCAATAATCTTTGGCTTATCAAGTGCAATAATCCTTGGTTTATCAAGTGCAGTAATCCTTGGTTTGCCAAGTGCAATAATCCTTAGCTCATTTAGAGCGATAATTCTTGGCTTATCAAGTGCAATAATCCTTGGTTTATCAAGCGCAGTAATCCTTGGTTTATTAAGAGCAGTAATCCTTGGCTTTTCAAGTGCAATATTCCTTGGTTTATCGAGTACAATATTCTTTGGCTTATCAAGTGCAATAATCCTTGGTTTACCTAGCGCAGTAATCTTTGGCTTATCAAGTGCAATAATCTTTGGCTTATCAAGTGCAATAATCCTTGGTTTATCAAGTGCAGTAATCCTTGGCTTATCAAGTGCAATAATCCTTGGTTTATCAAGTGGAGTAATCCTTGGCTTATCAAGTGCAATAATCCTTGGTTTATCCAGCGCCATAATCCAGGTCTTTTTAATTATTTATAAAAAATTTATGCTACTTTTTTAATACATTACTAAGATTCGAAACCAGTTGCTGCATTAGCAGTCCAGTGTGTTCGCATCTAGGCTAGCTCTCATTGAAATTATAAATGAATTTGTAGCACTTATATAATTCAATACTCATTGAGTAAAAGTCACACGAAGCATTTAAGACATAATCAATTTCTTAGGCAAGTCAGTACCAGTCTCTATTAAAGTTAGCAATATGGTTACGCAATATAAATCAAGTATTGTGCTATGCTTCCACACAGCGTTTTCAATACTGTGACGTAATTCAATTCAGTGTCAAAATTCAGCCAGTACACAGACGATAAATAAAAAGCCTATTGTGATGATGCAATCTATTTCAGAATCAGAATTCAATCAGTCAGTTTTTTCTCTAGCATTCTTACAATGCATTTCAAGTCGAAAGAGCTGCTTGACCTTTGCAAAAAAGCATGTTTTTCGAATATTTAATCCCTTTAGCATTTAGCAATTTCTTAGCCAAAATACATGTACCGTCCCGGGAAAATTTCTGATCGAACAGTGCAAATTCGAACAAAATCGGTCCAGCCGTTCGGGAGAAAATCGATTTCTTCATCGAGGAAGTTTTTTTCGAGGAAAAAAATGAGGCGGAAGGCCTTAATTAGTTCAATACATGTAATGGCAGCGAAGATTTTGTGCTGCTTTGCGCGTGTATTTATATATTTACAAACAGTGCGAGATTTAGGGGCCTACTAGGGAGGTGCGAAAAGGTGGCGTGGCGTGATAGACGACGCCAGCCCCCCGGCTTAGCGAGCCGGCTAGCATGGTGCGCACCCACCCCACCTCAGCTAGACAGAGGTTGGGGGGGTTCCAGTTCGGCTGCACTGGTGCTGCCGGTCAGGTACACTCTGGCCGCCGTACACTCTGTACACTCCGTACATTCTGTATCTTTTATAAAGTAAAATATTTATGATGCAATCTTTATCACATTAAAATTTCAGTCAGTGAGTTTTTCTCTAGCATTCTTACAATACAGTCAATTTGAAAGAGCTGCTTGAACCTTCGCAAAAAGCATGTTTTCGAATACTTAATCCCCTTCGCATAGGCAGAACTAGCTTCTGAACTAGCTTAGGCGGATTCGCTAGACGCTTTTCCTAGGGATAACCTGCAAGCAAACATTCGTTGCAGCTGCCATTGCTCATTAAGACTGCCGCAGGCTATTGTGTCGACAGCACGCCAGACCTTTAACACCGTCTGGACCCGGTCTCAAGGCCTACAACCTACGCTGTGGGGCAACATCAATCTGACAACTAATAAGGCTTAGGGCTTGTTACTGCGACACTAGTTGAGCAAGTAAACGATAATTTAGGATCGGCCTTTGACCGTTATTCATATTAATAAATGTTTAACTGACTTGTCTTGTCTTATTTATTTTCTACTTACAGTAGGTTTACCTAGGGAATAACCTGTTATAACCTAGGGATATTACCTGTAGACCTACAAGGTGGCAGCAACCCAACTACCAAAACTCGGTTTAATATCTAATTATAACTTGATAGAGACTAAGCGAGGGTTCTCGGACCATAGCGCTAGACCACTCAGGCCAGCTACCTGCCGTGCAAGTTGTTAAGGACAGAGAGAGAGAGAGAGAGAGAGAGAGAGAGCTAGTAGGCAGCAGCAGTAGTCATCAAAGAGTAGGAAACACAGAAATTACACAGTTATCAACAATACACTCGACCAGCCAATAGAAATGTAAAACTACACAAGATTTCCACACTACACACCGCTTTCTGCTCGTCTGTAAGCATTGGTAAGCGCGCCTCAGTAATCTGCGCTTGCTCGACCGCATCGAACTGCATCGGTCCAACTTGAGGCATCGCGGAGGCTGCAGGCAGGCCGTACTCGGGCAGGCTGTTCCCGCCCATGAAGGTCAGCATGCTCTGCAGCTCGCGCAGTGCCAGGTCAGTAATCTCCTCGGTGCTCAAGTCTCGGTGGTGAAACCGCAGGTCCTCGCACATATCCTCGGCAAAGCTGCACCAGAGGTCGTTGCCATCATCAGGCTCGCCCCATATGAGAATGACAGCCAGGTGTCTCAGGGCTCTTGGCATTCTTGACTGAACGGCCTCAGCTAGGCACAGCCGCCAGTGATCATCATGTGTCAGCAGGCCGAGGGCCATGCAAGCAGCCTTGGCGCTCGGGTGCACAACGCCGTCCACAGTCTGCAGCGCCTCAAAGCTAGTTGGTCCCCTTACCTGCAAAAGGAGCATGTGAACGTAAAATAAATCACCTGCTCTTGGACTCACCGTATACATGCGTGCAACGTTTGTGTTCCGCACTACACCCGGGTGGCCATCGACTTTCGCGCCTCGCTTCGCTCGCCGCCACACTCTTTCACTGGCGTGCCACACGAAGTAGGATGGCACCTCCGTGTAGAGCAAGGACCGAGCAAACTCGTCAGTACGGCACAGCTTGAAAAATGCCGTCAACGTAGAGTCCCTCGGCGTCCTCGCTCTAGCACTTGCGGTCTGCTCGTTGAAATACACGAGTTGCTCCTCCGACTTGTGAACGCATAGCCGAATGACCGCCGGAAATCTGTCGTGCACCTGAGCAGAAGGTGGGATATAAATTAATCGCTTTTAAGTTGTTGCTGACTACTAAAAATCACAGCTCTAGATAAGGCTTTCGGGCACGTCTTTTAAAGCATTTTCAACAGGTCTGCATTCGGCTTTTGTCTTAGTCCGATAGCATCTTTTCGTTTTAGTAGAAGGCTTTTTTGAGTCTATTAGCAGTATATTAACATATCTAGGGGTGAGTTATTTGTATTTCTGATGACGTCTGATCAGTTCTAGAGGCTTGAGCGGCTTATCAGCAGGTCTAGAAGTGGCTTATCAGATCGTCTGGACACGGCTTATTGGCGGGTTTGGAGGCTGCTTATCGGCAGGTATCTTAGCGACTTATCAGTGAGCATCTTAGCGACTTATCGGTGATTCGAAAGTTGCATCTCATCTAGAAACTGCGGAAATAATATAATTAGCAGAGTTTCCCGAATCTGAACCAAATAACGAATTTATTGGGAACTGGAACGTTTTCCTACTTATGATTCTATTGTGATTTGTGAACATTTTGCTTATGGAGACAGAGGATGAGATGAACTGTAGTTAAGAATAACCTTAAACCCGAAAACCGAATGATGTTAACTTAGCTACTATATTGCAGATAAAAGACGAAGCGAAACTTCGCAGTGAATTCTTAAAGCATGGCCGCTCATCCAGGTGCTGGAACCGATTCCACAATTCTTTCCAGGCTTTGCGCATGTCAGAGAAAATGTACAGTGCAAAACTGCATATTTTAGACATTATTATACTTGTACCTATGCTTCTATTGGCATATCGATTGAGGTAAGGAGGCAGTATTTTTATTGGAAATCAGATACACTGCCGCCTTATATTTTGTGGCCATGATATCCTTGAAATGCTACACTATACTTGTTTAAATGCAGTTTAACAACTGCATTATCCTTTTTCAGAACATACAACCGGTGACAGCTAGTCATTAGAAAGCACCTCTGGGTACACAATGTTTCTCGTTCTGTTACCAGAAATCCGGACGCGAAAATTGACTGCGTCTTTGGCCCGAGATAGCGCGGTATACAGCTGGCCGTGCGCAAAGCAGCCGTCAGTCAGTTCGATGCCACGGTCTCCAACGACTGGCCCTGCGACTTGTGGATCGTCAGGCAGAAGCTGGCCTTGACGGGAAACTGCAGGTGCTTGAAGCGAATTGGCAGATCCGCATTGTTGGGCACCAGCGGAATCCGCGGCAGCAGGACTTCATCGCCTGCGAACTGGCCGGCCGCCACCTTGCATCGCAGGACATTGTCGCCCAGTGCCAGGACAATCAGCAGCGTTCCGTTGCACAGCCGGGGCGGGTTGATGTTTCGCAGCAGCACCACCGGCATGCCCACCTTGAACTTCAGCAGGTGCCTCGGCAGGTTTGGGGCGTCCAACCCATTCAGCAGCTCCGGCGGGAAGTGGGTGGCCGAGTCCTCGTCCTCGCAGGACCGGTACTCGCGCTGGCTTCCCGGAAACATCGCCAGGCACAGATCATTGATCGCGTCCACCGACTCGTTGTTCGGCGACAGTATCGCTCAAGTCGCAAAAAGGCATCCCTGACATCGGAAGCTTCAAACGAGGGGCACACGAACTCAATCAGATCTTTCAGCTGGGCGCCTGCCGGCAGCAGAATTTCTTGAGGAAGAGACACATTGCCCTCCGAATCCTTCTCAATCGTGCCAGAACCGACCTAGAGAAGTTCAAAAATACGTGGCCTCCAATGTTACAATATTCTTAATATACATGTTTAAGTTATAATGTTGCAAATTTACTGCCCATGCGATCCTAAGAAAAGCACTAATAAGACTACACGAGGGGATACGAAAGCTAATTCTACTGACAAAGCCTGAAGAATGTTACGCTTACAGGTAGTTCGATACTCGCAAGCGCTCACCTGCATCAGCAAAAGCGAATACTGAAGAGTCAATGCATCATTGGAACTGCCATATGCGAATATGGCAATCGCATATTCTTGGTCAGGCGGTGCCTTTGGATCAACTTCCTCAACTCGGATCGGCAGACACAGGCTGCAACGTTGTTCGCCCTGGTGCCATTCTTCACTACCGGAAGCAACTGGCGGAAATCCCCAGCGCACACCATTACCACTCCTCCGAAAGGAGAATTTTGCTTCTGAACGTCTCGCAAAGGTTCTGTCCACGGACTCCAAGTCCTGCCGGTTGGTCATCGAGATCTTGTCCCAGACAATGAGGCGTGTGCTCCGAAGCATGGCCGCCTTTTGCGACTGCGCGCCAACACTGCGGACGTCGTTATCCGAGAGCACCAGGCGAACCGGGATGCGAAATCTGGCGGCAAAAGTTTTTTATGAGCCAGATTTTTTAATGCCTGATGCTATAATTGCGTGCAATTTCATTCAAACAGCACCAAAAAACTTTTGGCACCTATAAAAGACGCACGTCTAAAAAGCAATTTGCTAAAATTCACAAAGAAACTCACGCTGAGTGCGCCGTCTGTCCACCAGGTAGCAGGATGGCTGCGATGCCAGATGCCGCGACAGCAATGGCGGTCTGACCTCTACTGCGAACAAAGGCCAGCAGCACCTGCAACAGAAAAGTCTTGCCGGTTCCTGCCGGCGCATCCACAAAATGCAGACCGCCTGTACCATCAATCAGGTCCGCTGTGATGGACTCGTACAACCCGCTGCTCTTCAGTCAGCAGCTGAACTCGCGTCTCGGCAATCTCAGTCTGCTCTGCCGCGTGAACTGCACCGGGCCAACTTGGGGCGCAGCGGAGGCGGCAGACAGCCCGTATTCTGGCAAGCTGCGGCCGCACATGGAGCTTAGCATGCTTTGCAACTCGCGCAACGCCCTGTCGGCCACCTCCTCGGCGCTCAGGTCTGGGTGGCGATAGAAAAAATCCTCGCACAGATCATTCTTAAAGCGCTGCCACAGCTTTTCACCGTCCTCTGGCTCTCCCCAAATGAGGATGACAGCAAGTAGGTGCCTGAGGGCTCTTGGCATCCAAGACTGGACAGCCTCAGCCATGCACCTTTCCCAGTGATCGTCTCGCTGCAACAGACCGAGTGCCATGCATGCAGCCCTGGCAGTGGGATGCAGCACGCCGTCCACCGTCTGCAGTGCCTCATAGCTGGTCGGCCCTCTCACGTGTAGCAGCAGGAGGCGCAAGTAGAACAAATCGCCCACTCTCGGAGACACAGTGTACATCCTCGAAATTTTTTGTGCTTCGTTTCACGCCGGGGTGCCCGTCAACATCGGCACCACGCTTAGCGCGACGCACTCTCTTGGACTCTGGTGCCAGGTGAAGTAGGACGGCACCTCGGTGTACAGCAGGCTGCGCGCGAATTCGTCAGTTCGGCAGAGCTTGAAGAAAGCTGTCAGCGTGAAATCCCTTGGCGTTCTCACCCTGGCGCTAGGGATGGCCTCAGTGAAGTATACCAGCTGCTCGTTTCGCCTGTGCACACAGAGTCGAATTACTGCCGGGAATCTGCTGTGGATCTGGTTGCCGGCGATGTTTGGGAACTTTAAGTGTACTTTAGCTGTAAAAGCTAATTTTTATCAAGTCACGCTAAAGACTCAAGTCCCAATTAGTAACATAAAAACCGTCAGAGGCCTCAAGGAATTGAAGGTGAAGACTGAAGAGTTAAGCAGTGAGGAGAAGAGCTAACAATTAAAAAACAGGACATGAAGCATACTGCTTTACGGAGCAGTAAAAAAAAAACACACCTAATAGTTGAGACTAGCAATCAGCGCCCCCCCGTTGGGGAGCCTAAAAAATGCAGTACAAGTTGTTTTACTAAACTACATGTTGCGTCTCTTTGCATTTTACCCCAGCAGTCCCTTGTAAGCCTTGACATGTCAGCAATTCCCCCCCACAAGCCTTAACATATCAACTCCCCCCTTGACATCTCAGCGATGCCCCCCATAAGCCTTGAAATCTAAAAAAAATCTGTCTACTTTCTAACCCTAGCCTAACCCAAACCCTAACCCTAACCCTAACCCTATAGCATTGAAATTTCAGTAATTCTCTCTAAGAGTCATTATAGCACTACTACAGCATCATAGCGATTCCCTGCAAACCTCGACATCGTAGGGATTCCCAAATGAATCTCTTAACTTCGACATGAAGCTTATTTTTTTTTACATTACGATTTTTCTATCAGCGATCCCTCCCGTGAGGAGCCAACAAATAATGTAATAAATTTTTTTTAATAAACTACATATAGCTTCTGACTTTAGCTTTGACATCTCATTTATTCCCCCGTGAGCATTGACATGTCAGCGATGCCCCCCATAAACCTTGAAATCTAAAAAATCCCCTGTTAACCTTGAAACCCGCTAAAATCTAACCCTCAACCCAAACCTGACCTAAACCTAACTTTAACCCAACCTAAAGCCTTGAAATCTCAGCAATTCTTCTCCCCTAAGCCTTGGCATTTTAGTGATTCCTTCTTCAAGAATCACAGCACTATAACGATTCCATCAAGCTTTGACATCGTAGAAATTCCCAAATGAATCTTTTAGCTTCGACATGACTTTTCTTTTATGTATACATAGTGCTACTTTTATTTTTTACATGACTCTTCTTCTATCAGCGCCCCCCGTGGCGAGCCAACAAAGAATGTAATAAAAAATTGAGTAAAGTACTTTGAATTAGCTTCTGACTTTTGCCTTGACATCTCAGAAACCCCCCGTAATCTCAGTTATTCTCTTGTGAGCCTTGACGAATTTTTACATGACACCTTTCATGTCTGACATGACGCTTTTTTGATTTTTACATGACGCTTCTTTTATTCTTCCATGATGCTTCTTAGTTTTTAAATGACACTTCCATTAGTTTTTATATGAGGCTTCTATGATTTTTTCATTACGCTTTTATGATTGTTTACATGACGCTTCTATGATTTTTTACATGACGCTACTATGATTTTTACATGACGCTTCTATGGGTTTTTCATGACGCTTTTATGGGTTTTTCATGACGCTTTTATGATTTTTACATGACGCTTCTATGATTGTTTACATGACGCTTCTATGATTTATTAGTTTTCTTGGCGTTAGAAAGCATTAATTAAAAAAACTCTACTCTCTAAAAATTCGAACCATTGTCCCTGCATTTGGCAGTTTAGTCTGTTCACCTCTAGGGTAGCTCTCATCGTTTTGATGACATGAATTTTAGCACTTATATATAATTCAACAGTTTCAAAACTCCATGACATAATCAGTTTCTCAGTCAGTCAGTATCAGTTAACAATATGGTTACGCAATCTAAATCCAGTCTGGTGCTACGCTTCCACACTGCATTTTTAATACTGTGACGCAATTCAAGTCGGAGTTACAATTCAGTTATGATGCAATCTATTTCAGAATCAGAATTCAACCAGTCAGTTTTTTCTCTAGCATTCTTACAATGCATTCTTGCATTTCAAGTCGAAAAGTATCACGGGTGTCACACGATTCCCGCTGGCCAACCACAATAGAATGTGCACATGCGGCAGACCTGAAGTAAGTGATGTAAAGGCTGTAGCTGACTTGGTATGCTGCTTGGCCGATTTTTCACACTATATATGGGACTTTTACAATTGACTTTTGAGCGAAACGGCAGAGGCAACGACACCGCTAATTGAAGATAAACCCCACTCAAAAGAAAAAAAAACTCACCGCGCTTCTAGTACTCTAGAGTACAGACATGCGCGCCCACCGGTGCAAACTTCTTCAGCCGCTCCATTAAAGCCTTATTCTTCAACTCGAACATGCGAGTCACAATGTCTGGCCAGTCCTCGGGCTTCTGTCCGGGTAGCAACTCTTCCATGATCTCCTGCCACCTCGGGTTGCAGGTGGCCGTTGCGAACAGGCCCGGCTTGCCAAACCATCATGTCGCCGCTCCATCATGTAGCGAGGCCCGCCAACGAAGCTGGATGACATAAACACCGGCTTCCCGACTGAGGTTGGGTCAGCATCGGTTTGCACCCCATCAGCAGCAAACAGCGCGTCCCTCAAAACGCTGTAGGTCTCGCTGCGTAGGTCGTCCTGGTGAGTGCGCAGATAGGTCAGCCGTTCACCCTCTATTTTCGCGCACTGGTCCACGAGGTACTGCTGCAGCAGCCGGCGGCCATAGTGCAGCGCATTGAAATGGCCGGGCCGCTCCATAATCTCGCTCGCATACTTGCGAGGCGTCAACTTCCCGCCTGTTGCCATCTTGAGCTCCGTGTGCCAGCCGTCCTGTCCGTATGGCAGAAAAAGCACATACTGCAGCGGATCGTAAGCTCTGTGCGTCACGGACACCGACTGCGTGCGCCTGTAGCCTCCATCATCAGGGTGCCGGAGCTCAATCAGTACGTCTCGAAACGTGACAGCCCGCTCTGAGGCGTCGCCCACGATGAGGATGCCCACCTCGTTCGCCTATGGCGGATTGTACCACCTGGAGCAAATATAAGGTATTCTGCTTGATTTTCATTATCTAAATAAATATTTGTGTAACGTTTGGTAGAAACAAAGTATAATTAATATACTTAAAAATTGCCAGTATTAAAACAAGCAAAAAAATAATAACGCTCGTAAAATTCAGAAATACAATGCTACTCAAATATAATTATTACTTATTGACTTTTTAAATGTAAATTATAGCTATTATAATTATATCATTACAGTTATATGTAACTAATAATTTAAACTAATTACATCTATATACTTAATTACCAATCATAAAGTAATGCTCACCGAATGTGCTCGCCAGTCGGACGACGTTCAGGAAAAATGACAATGCGAGCATCACCTAGCTCAGGCTGTTCCTTAATCCGCTGCTCAGTAGCCTTTAGGCTGCGAACATATACATTGCAGTCATGCAGGATGGCTTGCAGCGGGTCCAGCAGATCTCAATTAAAATTTTCGCTGAGCATAAGACGGCTCTCGAGCTCCTTGTCGGTGAAGTACACCTGCCAGCCGTGCGCCACGCCCTGTGCCCGAGAATACAGTGGCGGGACGTTGTGGAACAGCTCGCCACAAAGGATGAAATTGGGGCAGTAGCCTCTCAACGGCCGAAGGCTAGCCTTCATCGACATGAGGTGCAGCGCCGCGTTGTAGCTCCTGATGTTCGCCAGGAACACGCGGCTTTGAGGCTGGTGCCCGACGAACAAATCATGCAGAACTGGCGGCACAGACTTCACAGACGGCTTCACCTTGCCGGCTGCACAGCAGACCCCGGGCATCTCGCCTTTCCACCGCAGAACTTTGCAATGCCCGCAAAATAGTCGCATGCGGCCAAGCTGATGCGCTTGCACATCCGGCCTGGCTGAGGCTCTGTTGTAAAAGCAGGAAGATAGGAAAGCAATTTTAAATCAAAAATAAAAATATTTTGTCATCGAATTGTTGTCTTTCTGTTTAAACGGTAATTTTCAAGTTTAATCGAAGCAATAAAAGATCACTTAGCTTGTAACGGAGGATAAAAAAATAATAAACAAGCACTCACCCAGTGTCCTCATCTGAGAGATCCGACATGTCAGATGCCATGCTGACATCAGGCAGCTGTGAGTCGGAAGGCTTTCGCGACTGGCTAGCCCAAAAGCTAAAGATTTTTAAAGAAAGATTTGTAAAGCTAAAACAGATTTTAAAAGACTATGAAAAATTAAATACCCCATTTCTTCACAGCCTCAGATGGCTATTAAAGACCCTATTGGCCACGAAAAGATGAAAATTGGGCCACTCACCCAGAGTCAGTACAGAACGCCGGTGCAGCGCTGGAATCGGGCAGTCCAGCTTGCGGCTCGGCTCGGCAACGGGCACTGAAGGCGGCACAGCAGATCTGACCGAGTACTCAGCACTGATGATTGAGAGTATAGTTAGTAACTGAATGCACGAGTCTCATACTGTGATAATAGAGTTTAAAAAGGTTTCGGGGCTTAAAAGTTAGAAAAACCTTAACATAATAATAAAAATGCTCCGGTAATATTATTAAATAATAGCAATACACATTTATAATTTCCAGGAAATATCGTTTTATCTTAATGCTAGCCTTGTCGTTTAGACAAGTAATTAGCACAGCTATCTTGAAGACCAGTTAAGTGACAAAAAAATTGCCCAAAAGACGGGTTGTGTTTTCAAAAACAATGCACCACTAGAAGTTTTTATATAAATTTTCAAAATGATTTTGCGAGATATTTTTATTTTATTGCATGTTTTTACTTTTACAATGATTTCTGTGCTGAAATTATAGTATCTGTGGTCTGGTAGTTGAGGGTTACTTGTATAATGTATTGCATACGTATAATTTTTGATCAAACATATCAATACATAAATTAGTAAACTTCATTAAATGAAGAATGGTGAATAATATTAGACTGGGAAGGATGCAGCAACAGAGATGAGACACGTTGTATACTGCAAGGACCCGGAGGGACTCATTGATAGCCTTCTGTACCACTGCTGCATTGAAGAAGGAAACTTTGAAGTTAAAATTGGCATAGATGGAGGAGGCAACTTCTTGAAGGTCTGTCTCACTATTGTGCAAATTGGAGCAGAGCAACAACCTAAAACAAAAACAAGCTATTCTGTTGCCGCATGCAGTTCTCGTTTCTGTGATAGTGGAGTGAAAAAAACTGCTGATCCTTGCAATTGTCGAAGATGTTCGAGAGTCCTACTTCAACATCAAGGCTGTCCTGGACCTTCTGAGACTGCAACAGGTACGCTTCAGTCTTGCTGTTGACATGAAGATGGCTAACACACTACTTGGCCTCCAGTGTGCCAGCAGCAGTCACCCCTGTCCATGGTGCGAGTTGAACTGCAAAGAATTCTGTAGCATGCATCATGAAGTTCCCTTGCGGTCATTTGGCAGCATAAGACAGAATGCTAATAGCTACCAAGAGCTGGTGCAGCAGACAAGTAGCACAAGGCACTCGGCTGCCAGGTTCAAGAATTGTGTTAGAATGCCGCTGCTTGATTTTCCAGACAAGACTTTGGTGATCAACGTTGTGCCTCCAATGGAGTTGCACTTGATGCTAGGTATTGTCAATCGGCTGTTCAAGGAGCTTGATTCTCAATTACAGTCAATCTCCAACTGTACAATACGAGCACAGGACTTTGCTAATCGTTTAAACATCTGGCAGGCACCATATCAAGGTGGGCAGTTTACTGGCAACCACTGCAGCAAGCTGCTAAACAGTGTCGACTCACTTGAGCAAATGCTGCAAGACTGCGGTGCCATAGCAGCCATGCCTATTGTACAAGCCCTTCGCACCTTTCGTGAAGTCTGTAGGACTTGTTTTGGACTGGTGCTTCTAGACGGCTACGATGCAGCAATAAAGGCATTTGCTGCGGCCTACAAGGATGTTGGCATTCCTGTCAGCCCTAAAGTCCATGCTGTCTTTGAGCATGTTGCTCCATTTCTTCGCAACCAGCCGCAAATGCCTGGATCAGCTCTGCATGGCCTTGGATTCTGGTCGGAGCAGGCAAGTGAGGCTGTGCATGCGGACTTCAGTCGCCTCTGGGACAGCAGCTACAAAGTGGCGAAAACGAGTGCACAGTACAGCAAGCAGCTGCTGAAATGCACAATTGTGTACAACTCACGGCACCAGTAAACAAGTTGCTTTTAGTTGATAACTATTTTTAAAGGTAAAGGTGATTTTCTATCAAAATGTTATTGAAAGTCTAATATTATTCACCATTTTTCATTTAATGAAGTTTACTAATTTATGTATTGATATGTTTGATCAAAAATTATACGTATGCAATACATTATACAAGTAACCCTCAACTACCAGACCACAGATACTATAATTTCAGCACAGAAATCATTGTAAAAGTAAAAACATGCAATAAAATAAAAATATCTCGCAAAATCATTTTGAAAATTTATATAGAAACTTCTAGTGGTGCATTGTTTTTGAAAACACAACCCGTTTTTTGGGCAATTTTTTTGTCACTTAACTGGTCTTCAAGATAGCTGTGTTAGGTTTCTTGTAGGAAGAGATATATTTGTCAAATATTAAAGGTGTGATTGAATTGAAGGCGGGCTGAGCTGCGGTCTGTACGGGTGCCATAGACTATTAATTGAGTGAGACACAACTAAGTTTGAACTTAAAGCGCAAGGCTGCAAATTAAGGGGAAACATTGGAGGATAAGAATCCGACAGATTGGGGGGGGGGGCGCAAAAGGTGCTGAACATGTAACTTTAAGCGATAATATTGATTGAAATTGACATGCTTTAATAATTGCGGTTTGCGTTGCAGATCTGTTAACATTAAATCCTACATTGAAGGGCCTCTTGAAAAGCTGCAATACGCGAAATATTTGGAGGGACAAAGCCGTTCCCGACAACTCTGGGGGGGGGGAGGGGGCGGCTAAACAGTCACGAACAACAGAGAGTAGCAACAGATTCCAGATATTTTTGCGAGTCAACTTTATAGGAAGATATAGTGCGCGGGGCCGTTTAGAACGAGGGGACTCAAGTTGATTGTGTTAAAACGCTTATTGATAGTCTCGAATGCGCTGTCGACGCTGCGCGCGAAGAGTGCGGGGAGAGACAGTTTCCGTGGCCCCTGGAGGCTGCATTTCGTCGTCTGCGCTGTTCGTGTCACTTGCATTCCGAGCAGGAAGATCAGCCTCGAGTGGGACCAGGTGGGCGCCCGTTGGGATTTATGCCCGGAACTTGTGCGAACTGTCACGTATCGAATGATTCCCTGATTGTCTGGATGGTTTGCGACAACTCGACACGTCTTCCAGCTTGAGCGAGGCGTGCTGTCAACGAGAAGGTAAAGCTGACCGACGCACGGTTGATAGAACTGGCCTTTAAAACAACGACGGTCCTGTAGATGGGTGGACTGTAGATGTTGTTCGCCAGAATTGGATTCATAGGGCTGAGCCCAGAAAGGTCCGAGACTAGCTCAGCCTCTCGTTGATCAGCTTCGCTACCAAACAGGCTGGCGATCTCTAGATTAGTTACTATCTCCGGCAAGCCTCGTCTGAGGAGGGCTAGGATCTGGTTCTCAGCCGACATGGGGACGCGAATGTTCAGGCTATAAGGGTCCTTGATCAACATCTTCAAATCTCCTGGCCCACGCTGCAACAACACCAGCTTAGATATTTCACTGAAGACCCTGTCATTGACTCTGACGGATGTTTGAACAACTGACAAGGCCAATGTCAGAGGGTCGGACACACCTCGGTAGCAGAAGGCCGAGTACGGAAGTGTCGGCAGGCCACCAAGCTCCCGTGTCACGAGAAGACTGGCAGCGAGCTGGTTAGCAGTCAAGCGGTTGGTGCACGTATCTAGCTCCTGGCTAGCGAGCATACAACTCAGCAGGTAGGCGGGTGCAGGGTGTGGATCCACACTAGCCACCTGTAGAGCCCCGGAGAAGATGCTGGAGATCTCATTCGACAGGGTGACCAACCCGTCGTTTGTCTCTGACCCGAGGTGCGCTGCCTTCTTGAGCTCTCGCGACACATCAGACCCGTATAGATGGTAGCCTTTAGAATGCTCATTCAACACTGACGAGCTCCAGGTTTCCTCGGGTTTCACCTCCATACCCATGATGGTGGCTTCACGCACCAGCCTCTGGATGAATCCTGCTGCAAAGCTTGCCGCACTCTCCTGAGTGTCACTGTGGGCCTCCGGGATAGCGAGGACAATCACCTGATTGTCTCCTTGCCCAAGAAGTGAAGCGCTAGTCCCGTGGTCGAATGCAGCGCGCGAGATGAGGCATGTGGTAATCAGCGTCCAGCCCTTCTGGCGCAGGCCCTCGAACCAGCGCTGGCACAGGTGATTTGCCGTGGCACCTTGGCAGGGAGGTGACCCAGGCTGGTCAGAGGCAGGAGGAGGACGAAATCGGTCTTGGAATAGAAATACTGAGTCTGGAGAGAATAGATGCGTGTAGTAGTACACAAAGTCCAGATCGAACAGCTGGTCGAACTCCCGGAAAGTGGGGCACCAGGTCCGGAAGTCGACACTAATGAACACGTGAGCTATCTTCTCGTGATCTTGAAAGGAGACGTGATCTTGATAAGCGTCTGCAATAGCTTTTTCTCGCTCATGGTCATGCTTTGACCTTTAATATACGGAAATATGCCTGGGGCAATGTTGGCTTCTGTGGCTGTCTGATAGGCTCTCATCTCGTATGGTAGTTTCACGAAGATTTTAGCGTTGTCCTTCTTAAACTCACGCTCCTTCGGCACTCCCACCTGGATCTTGCAGTGAGGCATGATGGTGTGATGCTCCTGCAGATAATCAATGATCTCCTTGACAGGGGTTGGAGTGCCACGAAGGTAAGGTAGGCCGGCGCTTAAGACGACCTGCGGCGGTCGTTTCTCTCTTTCTGAGCCTGAAGACGAGCATCCCGCTCGGCCGGCGCCTCAGACGACCTGCAGCGGTCGTTGCTATCTTTCTGAGCCGGAAGACGAGCATTCCGCTCGGCCGGCGCCTCAGACGACCTGCGGCGGTCGTTGCCCTCTTTCTGAGCCTGAAGACGAGCATTCCGCTCGGCCGGCGCCTCAGACGACCTGCGGCGGTCGTTGCCCTCTTTCTGAGCCTGAAGACGAGCATCCCACTCGGCCGGCGCCTCAGACGACCTGCGGCGGTCGTTGCTCTCTTTCTGAGCCTGAAGACGAGCATCCCACTCGGCCGGCGCCTCAGACGACCTGCGGCGGTCGTTGCTCTCTTTCTGAGCCGGAAGACGCGCATCCCGCTCGGCCGGCGCCTCAGACGACCTGCGGCGAGCATCCCTCTCTGCCGGCGTCTCAGCAGCTCTTTTTGCAGTCGCTGCTCCCTTACTTCAGGGGTCTCTTCTTGGCGACGCCGTTTCGGCTCGCGACTTTTCTGCAAAGCGCTTTAAGGACCGCGTTTTACCATTAATTGCGTTGAAAAAATAACAGAATAGCTAATTCAATAAATTTAGCAGTATAGTTTACAAATAAAAAAAGATCAATAGGAAAGTTTTTTAAAAACTTGGGTCTGGAGAAAATTTTCGAAGAAGCACTGCACTTGACAGAACCCAGTTCAGACTTTAATAAAGCTATTGATTTTTAGCTCTACAACAACTGCGCTCCCGTGTGTACAAATTTGCGTAAGTTGTAGTCTACAAATAGGGTAGAATAATCCAATTCTGATTGGCCATTAGCATTCATTCAGCTAGCCAAGTCAATATGCATTATTTTAGGACAGGAAATGTATGCATGCCTGTGCTTATCTCCAACAACCACCCCAACTGACGGTAGGCTGAGTAAAGGCACTGGCCCAGATTGCAAGAGCTTTCTCCAATTAGCCAGTATTGGGGCCTATACACAGTGAAGAGATAAATGTACACCAAAATAGAATCGTTTGATGACAGGTTGAATGGGCCTTTAAAACTTTACCGACTACTATTAATTGTTTTATTAGTTTAAATTATTTTAATTGAGCGTTTTGAAATATCCAATATAAAATTTGTGCTACCTTACTAAAATTGTATTCTTGTTTATTGGATTAGATATCGTTTTGGAATATTAGGTATATTATTTTTCGTATATTTAGATTTCAGTTTTCTTCTGTAGATTTAGATTTTCGATCAGCGGGAAGATTCTAAATATACCAAAAAGTGGACCGACGTCGGTGGAATCAAAAGTTTTGCAGCGAAGCGAGGGGAGAGTAATCTCTGCAATGGTACCATGTAGAAATGGCTCCTATAAATCCTGTAACAAGATAATTATATAGTCCATGTATGTAGCTTTCGTATTTTTCTCTCCCTTATGCACGAGCACTATTACTTAGATATAATAGAAATTATCCTGTTCTGCTTTCTTGCTTGGTGGCTTGTCCCGAGTAGCAAAAAAATAATTGCTACTTAATAAAAAAATTCAATTAAAATTAATAAAAAATGTTCC
Source organism: Macrostomum lignano (assembly GCA_002269645.1). NCBI lineage: Eukaryota > Metazoa > Platyhelminthes > Macrostomidae > Macrostomum > Macrostomum lignano. Next base: position 60,806 of record NIVC01000498.1, on the reverse strand, counting down.
AATTAGTCGAGGCACAAGTTACAAATGAATGAATTAATTTAATTTTAATTATCCGCCAGCGAGGCAGACTCGAACCTTTGACCTTACGCCTAGCTTAAACCTAGTCCTAGAGCCTACAGCGCGGCTACTCCGCCTATTGATCGGGGGCGATAAAATCAGCTCAGCCATATATGCTTTGGTACTTCGGCAGATCCAGTGCACAGTTGAATGAAATCTATAAATAGCAATTGTCTATGCAGTCCGCCAGTCAGCCAGCGTCAAAATGTACACACGCAGCCACTGCATTTTTTCTTTCCTTGCACAGTGCAGCCAGTGAAAAGAAAAAAGTTGTGGTGCAATTAATTATAATTGGAATTGAAATTCAGCCAATCAAGAATTCAACCTGGTTTGGCCTCCCATTAAAAGCATAGGGAAAACTCGTTTTTTCGAATATTTAATACCTTTAGCATTGAAGCAGATACAAGAAATTTTAACTGTCTTCTCACTGTAGGAAGCAGCTATGACATAATCAGTTACGCAGGCAGTCAGAAAAGGTCTAATAAAGTTAAAAATATGATTACGCTATTTCAGTCTTTTACTTTCACACTGTTTTTAAATTGTTGTGATGCAATCTATTTCGGAATCAGAATTCAGCTAGTCAGTTTTTTCTCTAGCATTCTTGCAATGCATTTTAAGTCGAAAGAGCTGCTTGACCTTAGCAAAAAATCATGTTTTCGAATATTTAATCCCTTAAGCATCGAGCAATCTCTTAGCTAAGAGAACTGTACCGATTCGCAAGAATTTCTGATCGAATAGTGCAAGCTTGAAGAAAATCAGTCAAGAATTGCGAGCTCTAGAGCGTTATGGACATTCATTCACTTATTCATTCAAACAAACAAACCTTAGAAATTTAGTAGATCTAGAAAGAAGATTGAATCCCTTTAACATCGAGCAATCTCTTAGCCAAGAGAACTGTACTGATTCGCTAGAATTTCTGATCGAATAGTGCAAGTTTGAAAAAAATCGGTCAAGAATTGCGAGCTCTAGAGCGCTATGGACATTAATTCACTCATTAATTCATTCATTCAAACATATAAACCTTAGAGATTTAGTAGATTTAGAATAGAAAGAAGATAGAAGAAGATAGAAGATAAACGTTTGCTTAATAATAATACTGAGTTTATCTTGCATAATCAAAAGTTTGGATGTTACAGTATATTAATTAATAAGACTTAATATTAGGTCCCAATGACAGCGGTGAGTTCGCCTCTTCTTTGGTGGCATTTACTGCTTTCGATTTTGCTATTCCGCCTCTCGACAAAGTTTACACTTAGACAACTAACAGACAAACATAGCTCGCAGAGAAATTGAGTCTAATTACAAGCAGATTGTTTCCTTTTATAACTATTCGCCTATAAGGACCTGTTGAAAGCAGAAATAGACAAGTTGTTGTCTAAGGGAATGATTACACCCGTGCAGTTTTCGGATTGGGCATCTCCAATAGTAGTTGTGCCAAAGCCGGATGAAAACATCTACAGCGTAAATCACATAAACATCACTACAGCGGCCAGAATATTTCAAAGATATATCACACAGGTCGTGCAGGAAATTGAAGGAGCCGTAGCCTATATTGATGACATGCTGATTGGCGGCCAGACTAAGGAGCAGTTGAAACAAAGGGAAGCGCTGGTCAGAGCGAGGCTTCAGCAGCACAATCTCAAAATAAACGACAGGAAGTGCCAAATCTCTCAGCGAAAGGTGCGATTCCTAGGCTGCGTACTGGAGGACGGCCTTATCCGCCCGGATCCGGAGAAGGTGTGAGGCTTCAGGGAAGATGTCCGCTCCAACCAACATGGCTGAGCTGCAGTCGCTTATTGGTCTCATCAAGTTTAGTGGCAGGTTCATTCGTAATCTATTGGAATTGCTAGAGCCGTTGACTCGTGTGCTAAATCGGAAAGGTGACTTCGTCTGGACTTCGGAGCAGGAAGCAGCGCTAGAAAAATTGAAGACCATGCTAACGGAAGAGTCGGCCCTAGCCAATTTTGACCCAGCAAAGCATACTATGCTAGAATGTGACGCATCACAGAAAGGTATCGGTGGAGTTCTCATGCAGAAAAATTGTCCAGTCTTGTACGTGAGCAAGCTACTCTCGGAAGCGGAACGCAAATATTCCCAGATTGAGCGAGAGGCACTTGCAAATGTATGGGCAGTACAAAGGTGTCACAGGTTCCTGGCAGGGAGGCATTTCACTTTGATAACCGACCATCGTCCGCTCACTTATGTATTTGGACCAGACCAAGAGTTACCAGCACGAGTATCAGCACGGCTGCAGCGCTGGGCCATTCTCCTGATGGCGTATGACTTCACTATACAGTATCATAGGTCTGGCCTGGTGAAATCCGATGCATTATCTCGACTTCTTGGACCCGGACAGGGGCAAACACTCAGCATTGGCAGTGTTGAACTAGCAATCTAGCGCCCCCCTTCGGGGTGGCCAATAAGCAAGGGACGAATCCTTTAAAATGAAAATAATTCTTAGGGGGGGGGGGCTAGGAATCAAATTCTCATTTTAATTCTGGGGCTTATGTACCAATAAAACGTGCTTGTGTAGAATTTTCAAACTGACAAATTCAACCAAACTTGCCTTCTTTCAGAGCAAACGTACTACTTCTGTAGCGGGGCTCCAGGTGTCGCGGTGCAAGCAGTACGCTCTGCAACGACTGGAAAAGCAGCTACAGCAAAAAATATTGTTACCCAAAGGCAACACAGTTGCCTATCATACAGAGGCGTCACTGGCGTTGCACTGGAATTGGAATTAGAATGTTATTGTCATTGAAACCAGTGTGGTTATTTGATAGTGGATATTGCCTGGTACAAATGACTTACATTAATTGGTTCTACTTGCTTAAAGTTATTGTTTCCGTAATTTAGATTTTGTACTTTTGTACTTTTTTGCAACTCAAATTGCAAATATTTTCGCACAGCCTAATTTCCTTTTAGCTACAGTTCTTTCTTGCAGTTTGCAAGTGCCCCAACCCTTTTCATCTTTATTCACTCACAGGGTAATTAAAATGCAATTTTAATTTCATTAACTTAACTCTAGGAACTTGTAGTTTTCTAGCAGTTTTTCATTTAAGTTATTTTACGACTTTGCTTGACCCATTTTGCATATCATGCAACTTTGAAATACATGGACTCACTCTGGTTAACTGATGCAATATAACTGTGCGACTCGTAGACTAAATTCATCATCGATATCTTTAACTCCACTTGATTAAGAGGTTAAGGCTTATCTGCGGAAACACGAGTGTGTGATTAATGTATATATTTAAAATGTAAAAACGAACCCAGCTTTCTGTCTGTTTACAAATTTGTTCGCTATGGTCTCTATGGATATGGACGCTATTATAGGTTTTTCTGGCAATGGGCCACTCTCACTCACTCATTACCCCAGATCATTGGGGTAGGCGGCATATTCCAGTGTGCATACATGTAGCATGTACTGTGCTTGGATTAAATTCGAGTTCGTTGGTGCCTGAGTGAAGAGGCTTGGTAAAAATTTCTCAACCAAACTTTTCTAGCCACCTGACAAGACTGTACTGTCATATAGCTACGCCTACCCATTCCCCCAGGCCGGGGAGACACGCCCGTGTATTTAGCAATGTACACTGTCGGAATAACTTTTTCATTTGCGCCCCAGCCGGTGGAGAGGGGCGCAGTCATTGGCGAAAACTAATAGAACAAACATATTACGCTCGTGCTAAATGTACTTGAAGTAAAACACTGCAACCTACAGCCACCAGATTGATCACACGCCCAAACCTGCATTTAAAGTAATCCAACAATCTAAATATACTAAATCTCTAAGGTTTGTATGTTTGAATGTCCATAATCCATATACTAAAAATGAAAATCTTGCTTGCTTGCTTGTACGAAATCGATTTTCTCCTGAATGGCTTGACCGATTTCCTTCGAACTTGCACTGTTCGATCAGAAATTTTCCTGGGACGGTACATGCATCTTGGCTAAGAAATTTCTCAATATTAAAGGGATTAAATATTCGAAAAACATGCTTTTTTGCAAAGGTCAAGCAGCTCTTTCGACTTGAAATGCGTTGTAAGATTGCTAGAGAAAAAACTGACGGGTTGAATTCTGATTCTGAAATAGATTGCATCACAATAGGCTTTTTATTTATTGTCTGTGTACTGGCTGAATTTTGACACTCAATTGAATTGCGTCACAAGATTGAATGTGGAAGCATAGCACAATACTTGATTCATATTGCGTAACCACAATGCTAACTTTAATAGAGACTGGTACTGACTTGCCTAAGAAATTGATTATGTCATAACTGCTTTGTGTAACTTTTACTCAATTGACTTGGTGTGAGTATTGAATTATATAAGTGCTACAAATTCATTTATAACTTCAATGAGAGCTAGCCTAGAGCTGAATAGACTGGACTGCTAATGTAGCGACCAGGGTTCGAATCTAAGTAGTGTAAAAGTAGTAATGTAGTAATTTTTTTATTGAAAGCTTTTATTAAAAGACTAATTAAAAACCTTTAGATTACTGCACTTGATAAACCTACTGCACCTGATAAACCACGGATTATTGCACTTGATAAACCAAGGATTATTGCTCTTAATAAGCCAAGGATTATCACTTTTGATAAGCCAAGGATTATTGCACTTGGCAAACCAAGGATTACTGCACTTGAAAAACCAAGGATTATTGCTCTTAATAAACCAAGGATTACTGCGCTTGATAAGCCAAGGAACACTGCACTTGATTAACCAAGGATTACTGCACTTGATAAAGCAAGGATTATTGCTCTTAATAAACCAAGGATTACTTCGTTTGATAGGCCAAGGATTACTGCACTTGATAAACCAAGAATTATCGCTCTTAATAAGCTAAGGATTATTGCACTTGGCAAACCAAGGATTACTGCACTTGATAAACCAAGAATTATCGCTCTTAATAAGCTAAGGATTATTGCACTTGGCAAACCAAGGATTACTGCACTTGATAAACCAAGGATTACTGCGCTTGGCAAATCAAGGATTACTGCACTTGATAAACCAAGGATTACTGCACTTGATAAACCAAGAATTATTGCTCTTAATAAACCAAGGATTACTGCGCTTGATAAACCAAGGATTACTGCACTTAATAAACCAAGGATTATTGCTCTTAATAAGCTAAGGGTTATCGCTTTTAATAAGCCAAGGATTATTGCACTTGGCAAACCAAGGATTACTGCACTTGATAAACCAAGGATTACTGCACTTGATAAACCAGGGATTATTGCTCTTAATAAACCAAGGATTACTGCGCTTGATAAGCCAAGGATTACTGCACTTAATAAACCAAGGATTATTGCTCTTAATAAGCCAAGGATTATCACTTTTGATAAGCCAAGGATTATTGCACTTGGCAAACCAAGGATTACTGCACTTGAAAAACCAAGGATTATTGCTCTTAATAAACCAAGGATTACTGCGCTTGATAAGCCAAGGAACACTGCACTTGATTAACCAAGGATTACTGCACTTGATAAAGCAAGGATTATTGCTCTTAATAAACCAAGGATTACTTCGTTTGATAGGCCAAGGATTACTGCACTTGATAAACCAAGAATTATCGCTCTTAATAAGCTAAGGATTATTGCACTTGGCAAACCAAGGATTACTGCACTTGATAAACCAAGGATTACTGCGCTTGGCAAATCAAGGATCACTGCACTTGATAAACCAAGGATTACTGCACTTAATAAACCAAGAATTATTGCTCCTAATAAACCAAGGATTACTGCGCTTGATAAACCAAGGATTACTGCACTTAATAAACCAAGGATTATTGCTCTTAATAAGCTAAGGGTTATTGCACTTGGCAAACCAAGGATTACTGCTCCTGATAAGCCAAAGATTATTGCTCTTAATAAGCTAAGGATTTTTGTACTTTGCAAACCAAGGATTACTGCACTTGATAAACCAAGGATTACTGCACTTGATAAAGCAAAAATTACTGCACTTGATAAACCAAAAATTACTGCACTTGATAAACCAAGGAATATTTCTCATAATAAGCTAAGGATTTTTTCGCTTTATAGGCCAAGGATTACTGCGCTTGATAAACCAAGAATTATTGCACTTGATAAACCAAGGATTCTTGCTCTTAATAAGCCAAGGATTATCGCTTTTAATAAGCCAAGGATTATTGCACTTGGCAAACCAAGGATTACTGCACTTGATAAACCAAGAATTACTGCACTTGATAAACCAGGGATTATTGCTCTTAATAAACCAAGGATTACTGCGCTTGATAAGCCAAGGATTACTGCAATTGATAAACCAAGAATTATCGCTCTAAATAAGCTAAGGATTATTGCAAATGGCAAACAAAGGATTACTGCGCTTGATAAGCCAAGGATTACTGCACTTGATAAACCAAGAATTATCGCTCTAATAAGCCAAGGATTATTGCACTTGGCAAACCAAGGATTACTGCGCTTGATAAGCCAAGGATTACTGCACTTGGTAAACCAAGAATTATTGCACTTGATAAACCAAGGATTATTGTTCTTAATAAACCAAAGATTACTTCGTTTAATAAGCCAAGGATTACTGCACTTGATAAACCAAGAATTATCGCTCTAATAAGCCAAGGATTATTGCACTTGGCAAACCAAGGATTACTGCGCTTGATAAGTCAAGGATTACTGCACTTGGTAAACCAAGAATTATTGCTCTAAATAAGCTAAGGATAATTGCTCTCAATAAAACAAGGATTATTGTGCTTGATAAACCAAGGATTATTGCACTTGATAAACCAAGGATTATTGCTCTTAATAAGCCTAGGATTATAGCTTTTAATAAGCCAAGGATTATTGCACTTGGTAAACCAAGGATTCTGCACTTGATAAACCAAGGATTATTGCTCTTAATAAACCAAGGATTACTGCGCTTGATAAGCCAAAGATTACTGCTCTTAATAAGCCAAGGATTATTGCTCTTAATAAGCTAAGGATTATTGCGCTTGATAAGCCAAGGAATACTGCACTTGATTAACCAAGGATTACTGCACTTGATAAACCAAGGATTATTGTTCTTAATAAACCAAAGATTACTTCGTTTAATAAGCCAAGGATTACTGCACTTGATAAACCAAGAATTATCGGTCTAAATAAGCTAAGGATTATTGCACTTGGCAAACCAAGGATGACTGCACTTGATAAACCAAGGACTACTGCGCTTGGCAAATCAAGGATTACTGCGCTTGATAAACCAAGGATTACTGCACTTAATAAAGCAAGGATTATTGCTCTTAATAAACCAAGGATTACTGCACTTGATAAACCAAGAATTATTGCTCTTAATAAGCTAAGGATAATTGCTCTCAATAAAACAAGGATTACTGTGCTTGATAAACCAAGGATTATTGCGCTTGATAAGCCAAGGATTACTGCTCTTAATAAGCCAAGGATTATTGCTCTTAATAAGCTAATGATTATTGGGCTTGATAAGCCAAGGAATACTGCACTTGATTAACCAAGGATTACTGCACTTGATAAACCAAGGAATATTGCTCTTAATAAACCAAGGATTATTTCTTTTGATAGGCCAAGAATTACTGCACTTGATAAACCAAGAATTATCGGTCTAAATAAGCTAAGGATTATTGCACTTGGCAAACCAAGGATTACTGCACTTGTTAACCAAGGATTACTGCGCTTGGCAAATCAAGGATTACTGCGCTTGATAAACCAAGGATTACTGCACTTGATAAACCAATCATTATTGCTCTTAATAAATCAAGGATTACTGCGCTTGATAAAACAAGGATTACTGCACTTGATAAACCAAGGATTATTGCTCTTAGTAAGCTAAAGGTTATTGCACTTGGCAAACCAAGGATTACTGCTCCTAATAAGCCAAGGATTATTGCTCTTAATAAGCTAAGGATTTTTGTACTTGGCAAACCAAGGATTACTGCACTTGATAAACCAAGGATTATTGCTCGTAATAAACCAAGGATTACTGCGCTTGATAAGCCAAGGATTACTGCACTTGATAAACCAAGACATATCGATCTTGATAAGCCAAGGATTATTGCTCTTAATAAGCCAAGGATTATTGCACTTGGCAAACCTAGGATTACTGCACTCGATAAACCAAGGATTACTGCACTTGATAAACCAAGGATAACTGCACTTGATAAGCAAAGGATTATTGCTCTTGATAAGCCAAGGATTATTGCACTTGGCAAACCAAGGATTACTGCACTTGATAAACCAAGGATTACTGCACTTGATAAGTTTGGCTACTTGTATGGGATTGTTTCTATCCAGGGATGCTTGCTGTTCATGGATTCTTGCAATCTGCAGGTTGCTTGCTATCTTGGGTGAAGCTTGCTACGTGTATTAAGGGATGCTTGCTATCTGCTGTTGCTTAATTTTGGAGGGGGGTGCTTGCTATCTGGAGGGATACTTGCTGTCTTGGGAATATTTTCTATTTAGGTGGAATTTCTGTTATCTTTGTGAAAGCTATATTTTGTTGTCGGTTTGTTAATTTTAGAAAAAAAAGATTCATAGCAAATATCATTGTCCGTGACAATTTTACATGAATAATGTGATTTTTAAAAGTGAAGAAGGAATTGTTGTTTAATGCCAGTGATGCCTCTGCATGATAGGCAACTGTGTTGCTTTTGGGTAACAATATTTTTTGCTGTAGCTGCTTTTCCAGCCATTGCCGAGCGTACTGCTTGCACTGCTACAGAAGTAGTACGCTATTGCTTTGAAAGAAGGCAAGTATGAATGAATTGTCAGTTTTAAAATTCTACACAAGCATGTTTTATTAGCACACAAGCCCCAGAATTAAAATGAGAATTCGATTACTAGCCTCCCTCCCTAAGAATTCTTTTCATTTTAAAGGATTCGTCCCTTGCTTATTGGCCACCCCGAAGGGGGGCGCTAGATTGCTAGTCCATATACTAAAAATACTAAATGTATAACTAACTAACGAAAAATTAGAATGCCTGATAATAAATATTCAGTAAAATTTTCTAAATTTTTAATACAGAAGCAGCTTTTTTAAAATGCTTAAGCTACAGTCACAAGTTAGGGCGCAGTCTCCCATTAATTAGTAACAAATAATCCTCTTCTCTGCGTACTCGGACAAAGAACAAGAACAACTCTGCACTGTAATTACAAAAGCAAATTCATAAACCCAATCAACTGCAAGTAGTCGTTTTATTTATTCTGTATATTTACAATTTCAAAGTCATAAATTATTTACTCTGTATATTCACAATTGCAAAGTCATAAAAGGATAAGAATTAGGATGTTTTTGCAGAAGGCTTCGCCAACAAGATGGTACCATTGCACAAATTCTGTTACGAATTTTTCATTGGTGTCAATCTTACCACTTGTTGGCTTGCTTTAGTCTGCACAGCTGGACAGAGGCATTCACTTGGGGCATGTAAATTTCAGGCATTATACTAATGAGCATGTAAGAACAGTTTGCAATCCTCCTCTTTTTGCAACCAGGCTTGGGACTGGCTTCGGCAGAGTTAAAAGCCATCACAACAGACTATCTGGGGTTTGCAAAGGCTGCTTCAAACCCCCTCTGGCTGCATTTGAATGTACGAGGGCCATTCCAAAAAGTCATGCAATCAGACATTTTCTCCCACCACCAAAAGCTGCTAGTTTGAGCTTCGATCACCGCACTACCAGGCTCTCTGGCTCAACCCCTCAATCAGAATATTAATCAGAATTTTCCTATCGCTTCGGACAGGAATCTTATTGAGCTTTTACCTTCGAACTATTACGTCTATCTCCTGTTCAACCCCTCAATCAGAACATTAATTGATTGAATTTCCATATTGCCTGGAAAACGAGTCCAATAATTTCACAAATTAATAGAATTCACACTCTAACCAACGGACATACATAACACAATCTGTTCCTTAATCTGCACAAATGCACCCGTAATTACCATGAACTTCTGGATTGGCCCACGTATTAGAGTGGAAGAAATCTACAAGGGACATACAAAGCAGCGAAATGTCCATTTCAACCAACTCTCTGTCAGGCCCAGCACGTCTGCAGCCAGCCTGCTATCAACATTGGCAATGGCAAAAATACACCCTCCGATAATGTAACACCTCATCCTTAATTTTCTAATGAAGATAGCTGAAATTCTCAGAACTCCCATTAGCTGAAATTCTCGGAAATCCCATTAGATGACATTCTCAGAAATCCCATTAGCTGACATTCTCAGAAATCCAATTAGCTAAAATTCTCAGAAATCCCATTAGCTGACATTCTCAGAAATCCCATTAGCTGAAATTCTCAGAACTCCCATTAGCTGACATTCTCAGAAATCCCATTAGCTGACATTCTCAGAAATCCCATTAGCTGACATTTTCACAAATCCCATTAGCTGAAATTCTCAGAAATCCTATTACCTGAAATTCTCAGAATGTCCATGAAAGAAATTCTTAGAATGTTATTAGACTAGACTCTTGGGGTATTAAAACTACAATTAAGTTTTACCTATATATCCTAAATTGCCCATATCCTAAATTTCAGTCTCCAATTTCGACTTACGCACCCAATCTAAAGGTACTTCATACTCATGCCAATGCCAATGCAGCAGGAAATTTAGCATGTAGGGCCAAGGTAGCAATTCTTTTTCCATGCTAAAATTTACTTGTGATGGCTTTTCAACACATGTGCTTCAATAACTCACTGATTTCTTGAACTGCCAGAGAAATCTTCGCATGACATTCTGCTTCTTTCATCAGCCTGCGTACTCCAGTCGATTCCTGTTGACTCGAGTTGGCTCTCACCAGACGGCACCAGTCTGTATAGCTTCTGTAGAAAGGTATAATTAATGAATAAAAATTTACAAGTTTGCTTAAAACAGAATTTTATACATTCTTGACCGAGTAATATACAATACTGTAGTAAGTTAGAGTGCATAGATCTGTACTACAGAAAGATACTAAACATTAAATAAGTTACATGTACAATGAACACGCGCACCTTTATTCCTTCTCCAAAGTCCAAGACAATTTCGTCTACATCCCGGAAGGATTCGTGCGAAACCGGTAGTTGCATAACAACTCGCCTGTTGTTTCCCCTTTGGTCAGAAGAGCCGCCAACCGCGCCTGATGGACACGGAGCACCCAGAGGTTGAAACTCGGTATCGCTCTGCTTAGCATTCGTGTACCAGTCAGTCAAAGTCGTAACCTCGGTGTCGTCCGAGTTCCGCCGAACTTCAGAGCAAGTACATCCAAGTACAACAGCGCCGGCGTACTCCTGTACTTTTGCTCCTCGTATCGACAAAATGTCGCCGACACTCCAATTGACAGCTTGATCGGAGGACGACCCCCAAAACGTGCAGGAGACAGAACGACAGGACTGGTCAACAAGAATCAGTTTGGCTACGTTTATCCGCTTCCCAGCCTTCGTCATGAATTCCTCGGGCGGCTGCAGTGTGTCGATTGCTCCAAGGACATCGACATTTCTATTAAAAGGCAATAAAGAGGGGACAGTTTTAAAAGTCTATTAAAACCTCAAAACGTTTTTTGAAGTTTATTTGAATCCTACCTACATCAATAGCCGAATGAATATAATGGACTGCTAGTCTAGCCAACATCAAGGAATGAAGGCATAGAATGGATTGCAAATCTAGTCAAAATAATTTATAAAAGCCGAACATACACTACAGTGCTACACGATTCACATTTTCTATACTATTATGTCTATTGTTCATAAAATAATATTGTATACTTTCTGTCTATACAATACATACAAGTAGATAGATACAATGCAACTCACTCTTGCAGGCGTACGTTTTGAAGGTCGCTTATTCCCGTATAGTTACACGCCCGTTCACTAACAGTCGGAACTTCATTGCTTCGATATATTGATCCCTTGGAGTCAACTGAAAGAGACACCTCCATAGGATTATTTGTGCTGTTGTATCTCGGATCCGAAGTCTTTACCATTCCGCCGGATATGCGAACAGCATCGGAAGTATTGCAAACTTCCCAAATAGACCACAGTTCCTTGCCGAAAACGCTGACTCTTATCTCAGCCGAGTCGTCCACCAAGACGAATGAAAAAACTTCGCCTCGAACATCGTTCTTCATGTAGGACCTGATCTCCTTTAACTCGGTTACAAGGCCAGTAACCGCTGTATTCATGTAGCCCAGTTTCAGGCCAGAGATTTTAGCCTTAATCTTTTTGGTGATTGTAGACGCCATTGTTGCTAACTGTTCAGTTTAACAGTTTTAACAAAGTAGAAACAAAACTTAGAAAATAGTTTAAAAGAACCCTTTAAAATACCTAAGAACATAACGGTAATATACGAGTAATAGAGTGTAATAGAAATACCATAATAATATTATTGAGCCATTGCTTTTCCGTATCAGTCACTGGCCTAGATGCAGTGAGACGGGTGCTTCAACCGAGTAGATAGTTTTTGCCATAGACGCAACTCAAATTTTGAGCTGGGACTTTCAAAAAGGTTTCAATTCAATGTATAATATTTCAATAATTGCAGCGTTTATTTAATTCGCATAGCTCGTATATTTTTGAGACGTTAATTCCACAAGATGACATGTACGAGCGTATCTAAGCCTAGTAAAGATTACTTGCTAGTGATTCACAATAATAAAATGACTTACTTAGTATCAAACTCTAACGACTCTTGTACGAGGGGTGATCAAAAAGTTCTGCAACCTCGACTCCTGCTGCACCATGACAATGCGGCACCGCACAGACCGGCCTCAACCATGGCGTACCTGGAGCAGCAGGGGGTCCAGCTGCTGCCCCATCCACCCTACTCTCTAGACCTAGCACTCTGCGACTTTTGGCTGTTCCCGAGGATCAAACCCGTCATTTTTGGGAGGCCGTTTTCTCGCATACCCTGCCCAAGCGGTACGTTCAGCTCTACAGGGTATACCAACTCCAGAGTACCATGACTGCTTTCAGACATGGTGCACACGCATGCAACGGTGCAAAGATGGTGGAAAGTACTTTGAGGGAATGTGACACTGATTAGACGCCTCGGCTGCTGTAACACTGAGTTGTGAGGTCACTTGCAGAACCTTTTGATCACCCCTCGTTCTTAACCTTACCCTAACCTCATCTGAACAGAATTTGGAAATTTATGCAGAAGCATCTGCCCATCGGCCCCATCCCTTACTTCAATATTGTTATATTTTATAACGTACGCAAATAGGAATTCATGCTTGAGCTCCTCAATTGTCTGAAGATAACTGTGACGGGTCAGCAACTTGTTTTGAAATCGGTAGGCCCGGCTGAGTGAACACTGCGCGCCAGTCACGAGTGAAGGTTATCTTCGGAATAAATTTAATTTAAAGAGTTTTAATCAATTAACTCGAATTTTAATCAACTCGAATTTTATTTATGTTCTCGTAGCCTTCAAACAATCGGTCGGAGAACTGCAACAAAATTTCATCATGTGCAGATTGTCTCGCATGCTCTGTTGCTTGGGCCACACGGACCGACTCGAAGAGTTGCTGGCTGGACACCGCCTTTTCAAACCATTCTGTCAGATCGGAATCGTTGGCAAGGTGGTAGCGAATTTCAGCATCAGAACAGTTCAGCACAACGACTTGGCCGTACTCTTGGACCTAGGCCCCTTGAATTTCCAGGGTGTTGCCCACGGCCCAGTTATTCACTCGAGTTGAACTTTTTGCCCAGAATGTGCACGACACGGAGGATGCCGAGTCATCGACCAGCATTACTTTGGCCAGGTTGACGGGAGGCCATTTTTTCTCTGAACTTCCTTCGACGGTTCGAATTTTTTTATCACACCTCGGATGTCAACTTTTCTGTTTAAGTAGGGCAAAAGTGCACCAGTTATGGATTACAAAATCTTGGTCTTCTGTCAAACCCTTGGATTATCGGGATTAGGAATTCCCGGCCAAAGATAATGCCGGGATTATCCATCCCGGTAAATCCAGAGTTATTCGTAATCCCGAGATCCCAAAAAATTCATCTCGATATATTGGGACTAATCCTTGGATTCTGGAGTAGAATATGATCGCAGTAGAGATTTATCAATTCCCAACTACATTAAGCCAGAAATACTAAATCAATAGCAAATGATTTCATGAGCTACAGTGTAGCTGTACTTGTTGAATTGTAACTTTCTAGGTTTCTTGTGTAATCTGCAGATTGGTTTTTATTTTTTATTTTTTATAGCTACATGCTGCCGCAACAAGTCCAATCAATATTTCTTATTTCAATATTTCTGTATTTTTGTGCGTGTGTGTGTGTGACTGATCGATTTTTGAAAAAAAACTGCTAAACCGATTTCGTTAGAACTTGCACTGTTCGATCAGAAATAATAGCGTGGGAAAATGGTTTCAGTTTACGAATGATATGAGTTTGTGCTAAATCAAAGAAAAATAGAGAATAAGAGGATGAGACTGACAGGTCTGACAAGAAAAAAAATTCCAGAGAGAGCAGAGTGGAAGGAAGGAGTAGGAGAGAAGACAGAGGAGAGAGGAAAGGAGAAAGAAGAGAGGAAAGAGAGAAGCGAGGAGAGATGAGAAAGAAGAGAAAGAGGAGAGGAAACAAAGCAGTAGGATTTTGCATAGTGTTAAACGGAAATGTTAGTCAAATACTCTTGCTCATAACCGTACTGCAGCTCAGAATTAGGAACAGATAGTCAAGGGCATTTAGTAGAGATGAAATATTCGTTATTCGGATTTGGTACTCGAAAAAATATGAATCCGAATATTCGGTATTTAGATTTGGTATTCGTGTTCGGAAACATATTGGATTCGTTCTATCTCTAGAATTTAGGCACATTATTGGTTTTAAATCCCGAAGAATCCCGGGATTCATAGATTTTTATCCCGGATGCCGGAATCCCGAATACCGATAATTTGTGATCCCGGGACTATCGATCCGGGTAAATCCCGACAATCCCGACATTGATCCTAGTCCCGGGATTGCAAACCCTAGCACCGGTAGACTGTATCTAATAATTTAAAAATTATGAAAACCTTGAAATATTTTTAAACACTTAATTCTTCATGGCAAGAGCAGAAAGGTCGCCGATTTTTTTATACACCGCGGGTGGCCGATTGACGATCTCTTGGGTCGCCAGGAGGGTCGCATTATTGTCTACTGACAGAGTTATTTCAAGGCCATTGTCGGTGCAGTTGTAGGTCTGATTTGCAGGCTTCACCCTACCGCCAGACACTCTTACAGTGGTTGAGTCTTGGCACATGTCGTGGTGATTTTTTAAGTTGCGACCGAAAACGCTCACTCGAATCTCATTCTGGCCATCAGCCAAAACAAATGAAAATACTTGGCGGTTTCCCTTGGCGCTAGTATAATTCTTTAGCTGCGTCACTCGGGACACCAGGCCGATTATAGAACCGTCCATCAGGCCGGGCACAAGAGCTGCGATGCTCAGTTTGCTCTTAGCAGTTGTAGTATCTGTTGCCATTGTTACAAAGAGAACAGAAAATACTGGAAAATAGCAGTTTAAAAATGAAATAAAAAAGGTTGGGAGACGGTTTGAGTTGCAGCTAGACAAACTTTGAGATCATCCGAATAAAATATCTTTTATTTTATTAGCTGCACCAGACAGCTAGAGTAGCTCGTACATGTAATTAGGCTGGGGTGGGGCAGCGGCTGAAATTTTATAACAGATCAATTAAGTTTGAAAGCTAAACATTTCTACCTGACCATGATTTAATTTAATAATTGCTCAATTAAATTTAAAAGCCAATTTTTCTACTTATTCATGATTGAATTTGATAATTGATCAATTAAGTTTGGCAATCTTTACGTTTTTACCTGGCCGTAATTAGCTCTGAAACCCACCGGCTTAAGAAGTAGCGGCAGGTCGCCTCATTGTAAAGCTGATCAATATAGCTCAGTGTTCAATTCCCTCGCAGCTCACCTTTTAAACTTAAATCTGATACGTGCTGCACCTGCTGGATCAAAGTCATTAAAGACTAATTAAATAAATTACCGAATCAAACAAAAAATACCGGCCCACCGGTTCAATTCTGCGCTCGTGCGCCCCTATAAAAGATCGCAATGAGGCAAGCCAAGAGGCAAGAGCTCTGAGATTATGCTCGTATTTGTTTTCTTCGTCATTAATACTTGAGCTAAGCAACAGCACCGGCCAGCAAATACTCGTACGAGTATGAAGATAGTGAACAACTACACCACGAACTCAAACTCAGGGCAGCGCCGTGGAGGGCGCCGGCCAAGGAACAATAGTAAGTTTAATTTCCTTTCCCTATTTGTTTTATGAGCTGCAAGCTTATTTGTTTGATGTACTCATAGTTACGTTAATTCTCTCTGATTCAACAGTTTACTGCTACCTTAGTGCCAGGGCCGCATCCAGTCCGGCGTTGCCCGGCGCTGACTGCGCAGCGGCAGCAGCAGCATCAAGCATCATCAGCGGTAGCAGCAGCAGCAGAATCAGAACCAGCCGGTTCCGCAGCAGCAGCATCGGCAGCTACAGGAACACCAGCGACCGCCTTTGCCTCATCGCCAGGGAACGCGCGCTCAGGCTGCCCAACGACCATCCTCGCGCCATCGCCCTCTCGGGCACCGTGCAACACCGGCTCGCCCGCAGTAGCTGGAGACTCCGCTCGGCTCAGCTTGCCAATGGCCTTGGCATTGATCTCACGCCGCGTCTGCCGCTCACACCGGCCTTCCCATGCCCCTGGCTGGACCAACATCTTCCGGCGATCCTAGCTGACAATCCTTTGCCTCCGGCCACCACGCCCCGTTGGAGCGCTGTCTTGCCGCTCTCGACGTCATCCGGTCTCACCCGGCTGAGCTCGTCATTTACTGCGATGGTTCGGCGGCCGGCGGCTCCGAGGCTGGCGGGGCGGCCGCTGTGGTCACCATCGGAGACCCGGCAGTCCCGACGACCGTGGAAGCCCGCACGTCCGCTGGCAGCCGCTACACCAGCTCCTTTGAAGAGGAACTCCGCGCTCTGGTCCTAGCCCTCGACTACCTCCGCTCGCACCCCACGCGCCCTGCCATCATCTGCTCTGACAGTCAGTCTCTTCTGCGCGCCCTTCAGCGTCCCTTCAGCCGCCTGGCCTCTTCCCTCCGCTTCCCGCACAACTGCCGCGCTCTCCTGTGGGTCCCGGGTCATGTCGGCATTCCGGGCAATGAACTCGCGGACCGCGCTGCTAACTCCGCTGCCGCCAACGCCGATGAAGCACCGCGCCCCAGCATCAGTTTTCCCACTGCCGCCTCGGTGATCCGCCGCACTCTGGTTGACAAGCCGGTCACCCACGCGAGATCTCGTCTCACCTATGCCTCCGCCGACGCCGAAAAGGAACGTCGGCTTATTACTAACCGCAAAGACGCTGTCCTTCTTGCCCGGCTGCGCTCCGGCCACTCCAGCCTCTTCGGAGCCTTCCGCGCCCTCATGGACCCCACGGTGGATCCGACGTGCCAAAGGTGCTTTCTCGAACCAGACACCCTTGAGCACTGGACAGCGTGCCCTGCTCTCGAGGCCGCCCGCCGTCGCTTCATTGGAGCTCCGCTCTCCCTCAGCAACTTGTCCGATTACCCTGATGGTTTGGTCGCGCTGGCCAGGTTCTGCATGGATCCTGGGCGCGTTTGGGCCAACTAACAACAACAACAACAACAGCAGCAGCAGCAGCAGCATCAAGCATCATCAGCGGTAGCAGCAGCAGCAGAATCAGAACCAGCCGGTTCCGCAGCAGCAGCAGCAGCAGCAAAACCAGTACCAGTCGGCTCCGCAGCAGCAGCAGCAGCAGCAGAACCAGTACCAGTCGGCTCCGCAGCAGCAGCAGCAGCAGCAGAACCAGTACCAGTCGGCTCCGCAGCAGCAGCAGCAGCAGCAGAACCAGTACCAGTCGGCTCCGCAGCAGCAGCAGCAGCAGCAGAACCAGTACCAGTCGGCTCCGCAGCAGCAGCAGCAGCAGCAGAACCAGTACCAGTCGGCTCCGCAGCAGCAGCAGCAGCAGCAGAACCAGTACCAGTCGGCTCCGCAGCAGCAGCAGCAGCAGCAGAACCAGTACCAGTCGGCTCCGCAGCAGCAGCAGCAGCAGCAGAACCAGTACCAGTCGGCTCCGCAGCAGCAGCAGCAGCAGCAGCAGAACCAGTACCAGTCGGCTCCGCAGCAGCAGCAGCAGCAGCAGCAGCAGCACAGCTTCCATACCGCCAAGCGGTGTGCTGTGGAACCTAGTCGAGGACGGCTAGGCACGAAAGGAAGCATACTGAAGCCGAACATCCAAGATATGAACACCCAGCATCGGAGGAGCAGGTCGCATCACCGGAGTATGGGCACGGACAGGGGAAAAGGCAGCGGCTTCAGGCCCTACAAGGTTGACAGCAGGCCCCTGCTGCTCAGAGCAGGCGACGTTGAGAGCAACCCGGGGCCACCCATGGCTCGGAGCACCCTATGTGGGCTCTGCTGCAAACGAGCCACGGGCCGGGGCCCACGCTGCAAGGACTGCGGAAACCACCTCCATCTCAAGTGCAGCGGCCTGCCCAGAGGTAGATTCTACGCGACGGAGAAGGCTGGAGACTGGACAGGCCCATGCTGCCAAGGAAGCCGGCCAACCGCCAGCACGCCCGGCAGGATGCCAGGAGAGGACAAGCCCAAGTGGGGCAAGCAACCAGGCGGGCGTGGCACGGCGAGTGACGCGAAGAGCAAGCTTACCGTGACTCAGGACAAGCAAGAGGAAGACCCGAGAAGCGGGAACAACATCATTTGGGCCAAGCTCAGGGGCTGGGCCTGGTGGCCGGCCGAGCGCCTGCAAGCGTGTGACGCGGCAGCGGCACTCAGCCGCATTGCGCATGGCAGCAATGACGTGCCGGTCAGCTGGTTTGGCTCTGGGCAGGCGTCATGGATCAAGAAGGACAACATCAGACCCTTCAACAGGAGTACGGGGTGCAGCGGGGCGATGTCTGCGAGGTTGCGCCAAGCGGTGAAGATGGCCACGGCCGCCTTGGACGGGATGGAAGGCCGGACAGCAGGAGCTGCGGAAGTTAGCATCGAAATACCGAGGGCTGACGAGGACGTGACAGCGAATAGGAGCGGCCTGGAGAGGCTCGGAGAGGAGCAAACCAGTACCATCAACTCGCCGGTGGGGAGGAGACTCACCGAAGTCGAGGACAGCCGGGAGAATCCGCCACCCAATCCTAAAACTAAAAAATCCGGCGGAACCCCGACGCTCGACCAGGTGGCCCCGCAGAGGCAGAGCAGAGCTATTGCGGCAAGTGCGATCGCAAGATCAGGGCCGGCCACAGCGGCACCCCGTGCGCACAATGTCACCGTGTCTTCCATCGCGCCTGCACGACCATCTCGCGCTGGAGACCTGACGAAGGAGCTAGCTGGATATGCCAGCCCTGCGCCGCCAACAACAGAAGCAGAACAGCCGATAACACCGGGGAGACAGAACCACCCCAACGGCCCAGCCTAGCCCGGAACAGTTCGGAGAGACCGCTCGCCGCTGAGAGGGCAGGCCGGTGTGCGGAATGCAAGAGATTCAGGAGAAGAGGACAAGGGGCTGAGTGCAAGAACTGCGGCAAGAAGGTTCACTGGTCCTGCTGCCACAGGACCTACACCCGGAGGCAAATCGAAAGTCTGAAACACCGGGGCTGGACATGCAACGAATGCGCCCACGAGGCCGCAGCCATGCCAAAAGGCACAGCGCTCCCACCCCCACCACCCGCCGCTGGTCAGGCACAGATAGCGGACGGACAACAGAGGCCGGCAGGGTGCAGCGGAGAGCCGAAGACCAGCAAGATCACCATCATACAATGGAACTGTGACCACTTCAAGGCCAAGGAGCCGGAACTCAAAGAGCTCGTGAGGCAGCAAGATGCCGATGTCATTATGCTGCAAGAGAGCAAGCTGAAGGCCGAGGACGAGCTGCTAGCCTGGCCAGGCTACACGGTGCTACGTGCGGACCGCAACCGGCACAGGCAACACCACAGCGCGAGAGGGGGAGGCCTGGTGACCATCATCAGACACGGGCTGCGGTTCGAAAGGATACAGGCGCCAGTGACCAACTCGCCGCTAGAAATGCTAGGCGTCAGGCTATACTTTGAAGCAAACAGCGGGCAAGGTCTAGAACAACTGCTGCTGATCAACATCTACATCCCGCCCCAAGCCACGTGCTACATGGCAGCAGCCGAGCTGGCGCAAATCCCAGGCGGCGAGAACCTGCTCTTGGCCGGCGACTGGAACGCACACCATGAGCTGTGGGACAACAACTCCCCAGAGACAGGCGAGGCGAGGAGCTCGCCGACTGGATGGACGAGCAGATGTTAACGGCGCTGAACGATGGATCCACCACCCGAACCAGCTGGGACGGTGAACACAGGTCTTCGCCGGACGTGACCATAGTCCCGCAAGCGGAGCTAGACCAGTGGGAATGGCGGACAGCTAACAGGTTAAGCTCCGACCACCTGCCGATCATCATCAGCCGCAGGGCAGAGAACGCAGACCCGGTCCCCAGCACCAGGAAGATCATGCGCTGGAACTGGAAGAAGGCGGACTGGCCGCTGTACCAGCGTCTGGTCAGAGAGCACCTAAAGAGCGCGAACCTTATGGCTCTCAGCAACTCGGAGCATGAGGAACAGCTGCGAACGTGCCTGGTGAAGGCGGCCCGCAAGGCTGTGGGCATGGTGGCCAGGAAAACCAGGAACGCTGAGTTCATCGACGAGGAAGTCCAGCTCCTGACGGCGGAGAGAGACAACATCAGAATGAGTGAGGGTATCGAGTCTGAGGACTGGAAGCACCTGGACCGGCAGATCAAGCAGAAACAGCAGGAGAATAAGAGGGATCGATGGAGGGACAAGCTGGATAGCAATGCGACGGCGGACAAGATGTGGTCGCTGCTGAAGCAACTGAACGGCGCGACGCCCCCCCAAAGCGGGGACCAGATCCTGGAGTACGAAGGCAAAAGGTACAAGTCGAACAGAGCCAAGGCCAACATCATTGCGAAGGTATACGCCAAGGTCAGCGCCACCACCGTTAGGGCCAGTCACAGATGGGCACGCAGAGAAATTAACGCCCGGCTGAGACAAAGCGCCGCTACCCCCACCACCGAGGACTGTCAAGCCATGACCATGGACGAGCTGCTAGCAGCGCTGCAAAGCATGGACGCCAACAGAGCCGCCGGAATGGACGGACTGCACCCGAAGCTGCTGAAGGCGCTCCCCCGTGAAGCGCTCCAAGAGGTCCTGAAGCTGTTTAACCGGTTGTATGACTGCGGCTTCACGCCGCAGAACTGGCGCACGGCCCGCATCATACCTCTTCTTAAGAGCGGAAAGCCCGCCAAGGACATAGGATCCTACCGCCCGGTTAGCCTAACCTCCAGCTTAGGTAAGTGGATGGAACGGGTGCTTGCGAACCGAATCAAGCATGTTCTGGAGTCCACCGGCGGTCTCAGCGAAGCGCAAGCGGGGTTCAGAGGGGGCAGGTCCACGGAGGATCAACTGCTCCGGCTGTCCCAATCGATTGACGACGCCTTCCAAGAGCGAAAACTAACGGTTCTGGCGCTGTTCGACTTTGCGCGCGCGTTCGACAAGGTTTGGCGTGACGGGCTGCTGATCAAGCTGCTTAAAGCTGGCATTGGCCCAAAAACGGTCAGATGGATACAGAGCTGGCTAGCGAACAGGCTGGCGTGCGTCCGGGTCGGCGACGTGGACAGCAAGCGGGAACTTTTCCGGCAAGGGCTGCCGCAGGGATCCGTGCTTTCGCCGCTGCTCTTCATCGTCTTCATCGATGACCTTCTCAGGCAACTTGACGCTATCCCGGACCTGCAGGTGAGCGGCTATGCGGACGATCTAGCCACCTGGACCAGCAGCAGAAGAGTAGTGGAGGCCTTGTCCACCCAGCAGAAGGCGGTTGACACCCTGGAGGCTTGGAGCAAAGCATGGCTGCTACCGGTTGCCACGGGGAAATGCTCGCTCACCCTCTTCTCCAGTGACCCGGCGATGACCCCGCAGAGGGCCGGTGCCACGAACGTCGTGCTTTAAGGGCAGACGATGCAATGGGTTGAGCAGCCCAAGTTCCTCGGGCTTACGTTTGACAGACAGCTGAGGTTCACAGCGCACGCTGACAATGTGATCCACAGCTGCCGGAACCGCCTCAACCTAATGCGGCGCCTCGCAGGCAGCTCTTGGGGCTGGCAGGCCGAGCTGATCCGCAACACCTACGTTGCCCTCATCCGGAGCAAGATGCTGTATGGGGCCTGCGCCTGGATGCCGTGGCTCACTTGCGCGGCCTGGCGTAAGCTCGAAGTGGTGCAGCACAGCGCGGAACGCATCATTACCGGCGCGGTCGCCACCACCCGGTTGAGGCCCTACGCTGCGAAAGCGGGATGATGTCGATCCGGGAGCAGAGCGAGGTGATATGGAGCGCAAAACTGGACCGATGGCTCAGGCTCGAGCACAGCTCGCCAAGATACCGCCTCGGCACCCAGCAGACCCGGCAAAGGCTGAAGAGGCTGGGCTGGAGAGCCCAGGCCAGGAAGGGTCTCGCCAACACCGGTCTAGCCAAGGTGGCTAGGCTAGAGGACATGTCGGACCTCCCCCCGTGGCAGAGTTGGAGAGATAACATCAGCTTCTTCGTATCCACCGACGATGCCAGGAAAGAGTCGCGCGCCGGAAACCTTGAGATGGCCCAAGCGAAGATCAACCAGGCCAGCCCAGACCCGGACATCACTATCTTCACGGACGGATCGGTGCGGAGGGAGGGCGGCGGCAGCGGTGCGGTCATCTATCGGAACGGGCGTCTAACAGGAGAGCAGGTCGGAGATCAGATCAGCATCCGGAGGGCAGCCGGGCAGCCGGCCTCCTCGCTGCAAGCCGAGCTCACCGCCCTAGAGCTAGCGGTGGAATGGCTCAGCGAGCAGCCGGCGTGGAGAACTGCGCTAATAGCTTCCGACAGCAAGAGTGGGCTCCTCGCAGTGCAGGGCCGAGGCCGCAATCCGATCGCGACAAAGATCCGCCAGCTGCTATCGAGGACCTGCCAGACCGGACGAGTGATTGCGCTCTGCTGGACGCCGGCCCACTGCGGTCTGGAAGGCAACGAGGCCGCGGACGAAGTGGCCGGCGGCGCGACGACACTGCCGCAGGCGGAGGCCGGAGTACTGGCGAGCGTTGTCCGCAGACGACTGGCAGCCGAGACGAAGGCGGCCAGCCAGAACAGCAGGTACTGGTCGCACGAAAGATCGAAAGACACCTATGGCCACCTCGGTACGGCCAGGCACCCAGCCTACAAGAACAGGGCGGAGGCGGTTAGCTTTATTCGATTCCGCACGGGCCACTCGCTGGAGTTGAGGGCCTACTGCCGGCGGATAGGCAGAACCACCGACGCAATGTGCCCGGCGTGCGGGACCGAAGAAGAAACGGTCGTACATGTGAGCAGTCAGTGCCCGGCCACGGAGATCAGGCGAAGGCTGGACGGGCCCACGGAGCTGCACCACCTCAACGAGCATCCAGAGGTGGCGCTCCGGTACTGGGCCTGGTACCGCACCAAGTGGAAAGAGAACGATGCAAACTAGGATGTTCGCGCCTTCAGCGCAAACAACAACAACAACAACAACAGCAGCAGCAGCAGCAGCAGAACCAGTACCAGTCGGCTCCGCAGCAGCAGCAGCAGCAGCAGAACCAGTACCAGTCGGCTCCGCAGCAGCAGCAGCAGCAGCAGAACCAGTACCAGTCGGCTCCGCAGCAGCAGCAGCAGCAGCAGAACCAGTACCAGTCGGCTCCGCAGCAGCAGCAGCAGCAGCAGAACCAGTACCAGTCGGCTCCGCAGCAGCAGCAGCAGCAGCAGCAGAACCAGTGGGGGCCTGTGGACATCCTCCGAGAAGGGGAAACGGCCGACATGAGCAATCGGCCAGGACCCCGGGAGCCCCTGGACCTGAGCGATAGCTCGGGAATGACTAATGGTCCACACCATCGCAGATCATCCTCATCCTTTTCGACCGAGCAACCCCAGGACAACCTCCACCGTGTCCTACGGCTTCGCGGAGGCAGTGACAGCAGGCCGACCAGAGCGCGACGCAAGAAGCGCAAGTCGACCGTCGACGATCAGCCAAGCCCAGAGCTCCCGTTCTTGCAGTTGAACTGCAATGGCATTCGTAGCCGCTACACGGAGCTGGCCCATCGGCTGACCATCGACCGCCCCGCTGTCGTTCTCCTGCAGGAGACGAAGCTCAAGGCCTCTGACGACTTCCGCCCACCACCCGGCTACGTCGTCGCCGCCAGGAGCGACGGGACTCCGTACCCGGACACGGACGCCCCGGTACAATCAACGGCACCGGCGGACGAGGCCCGACCGACGCAACAACAACAACACGGCAGCGCCGGACCGCCCAAAAAACTTGCTCGCTGCCGCACTCGACTCCCGGACACCCGAGAACAGTGGTGCCCCGGATGCCGATCCCGCCGCACCGCTTGCACCAACCGGGATCCGACGCCGGATAACAATGAACCGGCACGGGATGGTGCAACCGGGAATACATCGCAAGCGACGACACACATAGGCCCAACCTGCAAGCGCCGCGAGCCGGCCAACCCGACGAACTGGTGCAGCGGCTGCTCTGGGCGCCGCCGATGCCTCAGACGCGGCACCGACCCAGGCCAACCACTCACCCAGACCGACGACGAGCCAGAGGTCACGGCGCCACAGCCCAGCCAGATCCACCCTAAGAACGCAAACAGAATCACAGGCCGCGGGGGCGCGATGATACTAGTGAGCTCCAACATCTGCTACAGCACGGTCAAGAGGGGGCCGGCCACCGACGGAAGCGACATCGCAGCGTGTAGGCTCAGTTTGCCTCATCAACCGGACCTGTTGGTGGTCTCGATATACATACCGCCAGTCAGCGCCCAAAGATCTGCCGGCGAAAACACCGAGGACAACCCACTGGAGCGCATCCCGACCAATAATCGCACTATTATCGGAGGCGACTTCAACGCCCACGGCGCTTGGGATTACCACATGGAAGAGGACCAGCGAGGACAGCGCGTCGAGGAATGGGCAACCAGAAATGGGCTGGCTATCTGCAACAGCAATGCTCATACCAGGACTAGCCCCGCCACCGGCAAACGGTCAACCCCGGACATTACCTGCGTTTCCGGCTCCTTGGCCGAAACGGTCACACGCAGCTGGAGGACTGGACCAGACTGCGGTAGCGACCACCTCCCGATCCTGTTCAACGCCGCGGCGCCCCGTCCAGTGCATAAACGAGGCCCCCCCCGCTGGAACTATCGCAAAGCGAACTGGACAACCTACAAGTCGGAACTCCAGGCCAACCATTGCGCCCAACAGCCCAACCCTACTGGGTCAGCGGCGAACGCCATGACCATTGACCAGGAGGCCGAAGCGCTCAGCAGCATGATCCTGAAGGCAGCACATAAGAGCATCCCGAGAGGCAGCACGGCGGGACGTCGGGCCCCATTCTGGTCCGAAGCCTGCTCAAATGCTTGCGCGGAAACCCAAGCTGCCCGGTCCCAAGCTGAGGAACTTCAGACCCAAGAGGCCATTACAGCCTTCAACAGAGCCCGTCACCAAGCCGCCAAGGTCATTAGAAAAGAGCGCCGCGATCACCTCGAACAGCGCGCGGAAGCGCTCGATGCCAACTCTGACCTTTTTAAGCTGCTCAGATCTATGCGCGGCGAAGCGCCCACGGGACGCGACCCTGCGGCAATTAGCAGACCGGCCTCCGGCAGTCGCCCGGCGCGCACCTGCAACTCCGATAAAGAAAAGACAAATCTCTTCTGCCAGCTTTATGCCGAGGTTAGCAGGGTTGAACGACGGGCGAATGACGCAGCCATCCGCTACGAAGCCAACAGCGGCCTCCGGCAGTCCGAAGAGGAGGCCCAAGACCCGACCGCGGCCGACTTCACGCTGGGCGAACTCCGCACCGCGCTCCGTAAATTGAAGTCCGGTAAGGCGGCCGGCCCGGATGGCGTCAGCAACGAAATGCTTAAGCACCTACCAGCGGAGATCGACGAACGCCTGCTGCACCTCATCAACCGCAGCTGGAAAGACGGCTCCACGCCGAACAGCTGGCGCCGAGCGGTCATCATCCCAGTGCCAAAAAAGGGGAAGGTCCCAAAACTCCCGAGCAGCTATCGACCGGTCGCGCTTACGAGCTGCGTCGCCAAGTGCGCCGAACGTATGGTGCTAGCCAGACTCAACTGGACGCTAGAAACCAAGAACCTCCTGACGCCCTGCCAGGCTGGCTTCCGCCGACACCGCGGCTGCGACGAGCAGATAGCCAGGATATGTCAGGATATTTTCGACGGCCTCGAATCGCAGCCTCCCATCCGCAGCATTCTTGCCCTGTTAGACTTCTGTCGCGCCTACGACAGGGTTTGGAGAGCAGCGCTTTATGCCAAGATGCTCCGCATGGGGATCAACCGCCGCATCATCAGATGGGTCCGCGGTTTCCTCTGCCAACGCAGGGCAGCGGTGAAGTGGAACGCTGCCACCAGCCGCGAGCGCTGCTTCAGGGAAGGACTGCCACAGGGCAGCGTCCTCGCACCTACGCTTTGGAACTGCTACATTAACGACCTACCGGAAGCCATCTCGCGGGCAGCCCCTCAATCAGCAGTCAGCCTCTACGCAGATGACTCGGCCATCCTCTGCTCAGCCACCACTCTTCAGCGCTGCGCAATCAATCTTCAACCGGCCCTTGACGCAGCCGCTGAATGGTGCCGCCGGTGGAAGGTCGAACTTAGCCCCAACAAGTGCTGTTTCACGACCTTTTCGTTGGCACCCAACGAGACCAATGGGAAAGTTCGCCCGCACCTCAGCATCTGCGGCGAGCCTCTGCAGTTTGAGCTCCACCCGACTTTCCTCGGCGTCAAACTTGATGGCCAGCTAACGTTCCAACATCATGTGGCGGATATCCGCCGCCGCATGGCAGTCCGCCGACGGCCCCTCGCCGCCCTGGCGACTCGTAGCGGCGGCGCCTCCTTCCACGTCCTCCGCACTGCCTACGTCGCCACCGTGCGTGCTATTGCCGACTACGCGTGCGGAATCTGGGGTGCCTTTGCGGCGCCGAGCAGCAGGCTTCTCATCGAACGGCAACAGTTCTGCTGCGCCAGGATCATCTCGGGGTGCATTAAGCCCACGAACGTCAGGGCGCTCCTCGCGGCCGCAGACCTGCCGCCCATCGGACACCTGATCCTGGAGAGAGCGGCGACCTTGCGGGAACGGGCTCTGAGGCTGCCCGGGAGGTCCCGGTGCACCAGACTGCCGCTAGACCCTGCCGCCCCGCCTGAAATCCCGTGCTCACGAGGCGTGGCTACGGAGCAACACCCGGTG
This sequence comes from Macrostomum lignano, assembly GCA_002269645.1. Lineage (NCBI taxonomy): Eukaryota > Metazoa > Platyhelminthes > Macrostomidae > Macrostomum > Macrostomum lignano. Next base: position 33,471 of record NIVC01000498.1, on the reverse strand, counting down.
GATGACCGGGTCCTGCTGGAGAGCGACTACCGCAGGCCTTTCCGTGGTTGCTGGAGGCGCGCCGCACTGGAGCTCGGCATCAACGCCCTCGAGCCAGCGGGGAGGCGCGCCCCCTTCCCGATGCCCGAGCCGCCATGGCAGTCACCCAGCGAAGTCAGCTTCGACACCAGCCTGCAGGTCACCTGCGGCCGCAAAGTGCCGGACAGCATCAGACGGGAGAGAGCCATCAACGCCCTGGAATCCAGACCTCAACACGATATCGTCATCTGGACTGACGGCAGCGCCACGGACGGCTGCCGGGACGGCCGTGGCGCGGCCGTCCTGCACACCCTCCTGTGGGCGAAGTACACACGACAGCCGCTGGCTCCGTCTGCAGCAGCACGACGGCGGAGCTAGCGGCTATAGCTCTAGGCATCCGCCGCTGCCTACAGCTCCAGCAACCACACGGGGGCAGCATCGACATTCTCACGGACAGCATGGCGGGCATCCTCACCCTGCAGCGCGGGCCAGCTGACCAACGCGAGCCCATGGGACAGCTGGTGTGGAGCCTGCTCAGTCAAGAAGCTCGCCCGGTCCGCATTACCTGGGTGCCGGCCCACGTCGGCGTCGATGGCAACGAAAGAGCCGACAAGGCGGCGAACCGGGCTTCGGACCTGACGCAGGACCAGCCCATCGCCTTCGAAGCCGCCAGGGCTGCCATCAAACGAGCCAGGCGACACCTCGATCTCAAGCTCTTGAACCGTAGCTCGCCCTGGAAGCGCTACGGCGGCCTGACTCGTGGCGAGACGGTGGCGGTTTGCCAATTGAGGGCCGGCTGCAGCACAGCCTGCGCGGCCACCCGCTACCGTATCGGCCTTACCGAGACTCCGCTCTGTCCGGACTGCGGAGACGAAGACACAGAAGAGCACCTCCTGCAGCAGTGTCCACGCGGAGACTCGCCCGCCTTGCTCACCCTCTCGACCTCAACGACGCGGGCGGAATCTGCCGGTATCTGAGGATGATGGGGCGGCCTGCAGGTCGCCCTCCCCCCCAGCCGCCGGACAGCGGCGACGCGGGGGCTGCGTAGAAGAAGAAGAAGAAGAAGCAGAACCAGTACCAGTCGGCTCCGCAGCAGCAGAACCAGTACCAGTCGGCTCCGCAGCAGCAGCAGCAGCAGCAGAACCAGTACCAGTCGGCTCCGCAGCAGCAGCAGCAGCAGCAGAACCAGTACCAGTCGGCTCCGCAGCAGCAGCAGCAGCAGCAGAACCAGTACCAGTCGGCTCCGCAGCAGCAGCAGCAGCAGAACCAGTACCAGTCGGCTCCGCAGCAGCAGCAGCAGCAGCAGAACCAGTGGGACCAGACGATCATGGTGCAGGAAGGCCATCACCTTCCTGTGGCAAGCGACCTCCTCCACGAGGGGCCCCTGGACGCCCGCTGCACGCGGGTGACTAAGTGTCGCAACCATCAGGGATGCTGCAACTATCAACATCTTGGCCCAGCCCACGTCCCCACTGCCAGACACGATGAGGCAGAAATGGACGGAAATATCAATACGGTCCTGCGGCTGAGGGGAGGAGACGCGGTCCACGACGCGCCCAACCCCCACCCCAGGCGGAGTAGGAGACAGCACAGGCGCAGCTCCAAACCCGGCCCAGAGCTCCAGGTCCTTCAATTCAACTGTAATGGATTGCAGGCCCGTCGCACGGAGCTAGCCGAGAGATTAGCCCAGCTGCGCCCCTGCGCGGTCCTTCTCCAAGAGACTAAACTCCGCCCTGGCGCCACCTTCCAACCGCCGCACGGGTACAGTGTGGCAGCGCGCAAGGACGGACTGCCGAAAGCCGATTCTGAGGTCCTCCTCGACCAACCGACCATCGCCGCGACCACCACGGCCCATGGGGCTGCCGCTACGAACAACAACCCGCTCTCGGCAGACGGCGGGCGCCTCCCACCTCGCCCGAGATGCCGCCTCAGATGGCCGGAGGAGAAGGCAAGATGGTGCCCCGGTTGCCGCAGCGGACGAACTGCCTGTAGCGAACGGAACCGCCCATGGCCTGAGCCTCGTTCCGCTCCACCGGACCGCACCCCGGACCCCTCGGCAAGCCCCGAACAGTCGAAACCGGCAGCAACTAAAGCAATCCAAGGCGCCAGTGCTAGCGCTCGCTCCTCCTCTACCTGGCAATGCCCTGTTTGCTCCCGCCCGACCGGCCGGGGATATAGTGTCCAGTGCCAAGGCTGCAAGGAGTGGCTGCACCTCAAATGCAGCCAACTCCCCAGCACGAAAGCCTACAGAGCCGACTTCCACGGCCCATGTTGCCAAGAATCCGCCAGGTCCAACCAACAACAGACGCAGGAGCAGGAGCGCACGACCAACCGCCCTGCAGACACCCCGGCGCCAAGACCGACCGTTGTCGACGCCCGGCCGGACAGCAGCCATAACCCAAAAAAAATCCACAAAAAAATCCAGTGCGCTACCGGCCGCGGAGGCGTTATGATCCTGGTCCGCAAGGACATCGCCTTCAACGAACCATGGAGCAACGACCACGCTCAGCTCGACCTCACCGCTTGCACTATCGCTATCCCGGGGGCCGGTGCCATCAAGCTCGTGTCGGTCTACGCCCCCCCAGATAGCAACCAACGCCAAGAGCTTTGGCAACCAAAATGGGACGACATCCCAACTGCCAACAAATCCATCGTAGCGGGTGATTTTAATGGACACGGGAGCTGGGACCACCACCAGCCCGACGACGATCGGGGCGCCAGCATCGAGGAATGGGCGCTTCGCAAAAGCCTACACCTCTGCAACCGGGACGCCACGCACACCCGTACCAACCCGGCGACCGGCGGACTCAGCTGCCCGGATACCACCTGGTGCACCAGTGGCCTAGCCACAGCCCTCAAGACATCCTGGCGCACTATTGAAGACCTCGGCAGCGACCACCTGCCCATCGTTTTCACCCTTACTAAGGCCAAAACGACCGCCAAGCAACAACATAGAGCGAAATGGTGCTTCGCCAAAGCCGACTGGACGTCCTTCAAGGCCGAGCTCGACCGCGCAGAAGACCATCTGAAACCGTCCTCAGCCACCTCTGGCTCGCGGATTGACGCCGACCACCAGCGTCTCTGTCAATCGATTCTCACGGCGGCCGCCGGCTCCATTCCGCGTGGATGTCGACAGAGGCGAGGCAAACCCTTCTGGACGGATGCGTGCACCGAGGCCTGCAGGAACTGCAGCAGCGCCAGAAAGCAAGCGGAGCGCTCCAAAACACCGGAAGACCTCAGCGCGTACCACACGGCCAGACGCGTGGCAGACGCGACCATCAAAGCGGAGAAAGCCAACTTCTGGAACCAGCGCGTCGCCGAGCTGAACGTCAACAGCGACCTCTTTGCGCTGACCAGAGCGATGAGAGGAGACCCGCCACCTCCGCCTAGCAACTGCGCGCTGGTGCTACCTGCCGACGAGGCCCGCGGCAGACCGGGGAAGGCGCTCACAACTGACCGCGACAAAGCTAACGCATTTTGCGCTATCTACGCGGAGGTCTCCCGCATCAAACGACACAAAGACGACCGCAGCATCAACCGCGACGCCTTCGCCGCCATGCGCACAGTATGTAGCGCACACACGTCAACCGCCAGATCAGGCCTGTGCAAGGAGTTCAACATCACCGAACTCCGCTCCGCCATCCGCTCCCTTAAGTCCAGAAAGAGCCCAGGCCCGGACGAGGTGACAAACGAGATGCTCAAACGCCTCCCGGCCCGCAGCGAGAACAGGCTCCTGAATCTCATTAACAAACGCATCAGTGGCGCCGGGCCATCATCATCCCGATACCCAAACGCGGAAAACGCGCGGATGACCCCGGCAGCTATCGCCCAGTGGCCCTGACTAGCTGCATAGCCAAAGTCGCCGAAAAAATGGTTTACCTCCGCCTGCGCCACGACCTCGAAGACCGCGGGATGCTCAGCTCGGTGCAGGCTGGATTCCGCCAGGGCCGATCGTGCGAAGAGCAGATCGCTCGCATCGCCCAGGCAATCTTCGACGGACTAGAGGACCCGCAGGCTCAACGAGCAGTGCTCTGCCTGCTTGACTTCTCGAGGGCCTACGACAGGGTCTGGCGCAAGGCCCTCATCTGTAAGCTGCGCGAACTCGGCGTCCCCGTCTGCTTTCTCAGATGGATTAACAGTTTCATCAATGACAGACGCGCAAAGGTCCGCTTCGGCAGCGCCACCAGTAAGGAGCGAGTGTTTCGCGAGGGACTGCCCCAAGGGAGCGTCATCGCCCCGCTCCTCTGGCTGGTTTACGTGAACGACCTGCCAAAGGCCATCGCGGAAGCCGCCCCGGAGGTCGAGACCAGCCTCTACGCCGATGACAGCGCCCTGCTGGCCCTGGACCGCAAGCTAGCCAACTGCGCGAGCAAACTTCAACCGGCTCTCGACGCGGTCCAACGTTGGTGCGAGCGCTGGAAAGTGCTGCTGAGCCCAGGCAAATGCAGCTACAGCATTTTCAGCCTCAGCCCAGCGGAAAATAGAGGCAAGGCTCGGCTCAATGTCAGCATCGGCAACAAACAACTGGCCTTTGAGCCCCACCCAGTCTTCCTTGGGGTGAAACTCGACGACCATCTCGGCTTTGCCGAACACGCCAAAGACATTCGCCGCCGCATGGCCGCCCGCAGACGACCCCTTCAGGCCATTGCTCACCGCCAACTGGGCGCAACTCAAGACACCCTTCGAGCGGTCTACACCGCCACCGTGCGCTCAGTGGCCGACTACGGCAGCGGAATCTGGCTGGCGGGAGCAGCCCGAGCACCCGACTCATGATTGAACGACAACAAAACGCCTGTGCGCGGCTCATCACAGGGTGCGTCCAAACCACCCACACCGACCGACTTCTCAGTATCGCAGAGCTCCCCCCGGTCAGTCATGTCGCGTTGGAGCGCGCCAGCATGCTGCGCGAGCGTATGGCGCGGCTACAGGCGGACACTCCCGCCCACACCATCGCCACCAAGACCACGCGACCTCGCCTAAAGAACCGTACTTACGCAGCTCAGGCCAGAACGGCGCCTGACGCGCACCGGGTCGACGGGGCAGGCGACGTCGGCGAAGAGCGTAGCCGCCAACCCGGAGCGGCCTTGGATGCCAACCGCCCCCACAGGGGCTGCTGGCGTAGATCCGCCGAGGAGCTCTGCAGCGGCTGCGAGCTCGACCGTCTCCCACGCGCGGCTCGCCACCTTGGCCCGCCACCCTGGGATGCCGAAGGGGCGGAGACGGTTGAGTTCGACACCTCTCTCACCGCCCTGGTCTCCCGCCAGATGACGGCGCTCGAGAAGCTGGAGCGCGTCAGCCCCGCCGTCGCCGATCTGGCCGCCAGCCCGTGCGTCATTTGGACCGACGGGTCCGTCGGCGAAGGCTCGCGGAACGGCGGGGGAGCGGCCATCGCTCAATGGGAGGTTCCTGGCACCCGCCACTGCGTACCCGCCACTGCGTACCCGCCGGAGCCTGGTGCAGCAGCTTTACGGCGGAGCTGGTCGCCATCCGCGAGGCCCTTAGGCTCCTTCTCTCCAACGATGCCCCCCCGTCTGTCACCATCGCTACCGACAGCCTGAGCGCGGTCCAGGCCCTGAGTGCCGGCCCTCTGGCCCAAACTGACAGCGTGGCGTCGGACTGTTGGGACCTTCTTCTCCCTCTCACGACCGGTAACCGCACGGTCACCTTCCGTTGGGTCCCAGCCCACTGCGGTCTGGGGGGCAACGAGGAGGCCGACAAAGCGGCATCGGAAGCGGCCGCCCTCGACCAACAACACGTGCCGCTCCAGCTACAAGCGGCTAGGACAGCCCTCCGCCGCCGCCGCCGGGCCATGGACGCCGACTACGCGGCACCGGCCAAACCACCACCGGCCCACCTCCCACGCCGCCTCCACGTGCTGATAAACCAGCTCCGCGCTGGCGCCAGTATGATTAACTTCAGCACCCGCCACAGGCTTGGCATCGCGGACTCCGCTGCCTGTCCCGATTGCGGCGCGGAGGACACGGTGCGCCACATCCTACACGACTGCCCCTGTGGCGACCGCTACCGGGCAGTCCACGGGCTCGCCTCCGAGGACTTGATGGAGTCCCCGGAGGCCATCATCGGCCTACTTCGCAGCATGGGGCGCCTGCCCCCCTCTAGATCGGCAGAGCCGGATACGGAGGAGCCCTGAAGAAAAAGAAAAAGAAAAGAAAAAGAAGCAGAACCAGTACCAGTCGGCTCCGCAGCAGCAGCAGCAGCAGCAGAACCAGTACCAGTCGGCTCCGCAGCAGCAGCAGCAGCAGCAGAACCAGTACCAGTCGGCTCCGCAGCAGCAGCAGCAGCAGCCGGCTCCGCAGCAGCGGCAGCCTGTCCAGCCGGCTCAGGATGATGACGACGAAATGCTTCTAGACGTCTAAACTTTTAATCTTTCAAACTTTGAACTTTGAAATCATGAGCTCAAATTTAAAGTATACTATAATTCGCACTTTTATTTGTGAGTGCACTTTAATGGAACTAGAATAAAGAACTTCGTAGTTAATATTCTTTTCTTACAGCTGAATTGCTTCAGTTTATAGTTTAGTTTGTTCGCTAAGCACAAATTTGATTATTTGAAGTAAAAAAGATTTTTTTAATCAAGCCACTACTTGCAAGTGTAGCAACAATGTGCTCAGCTCGTATTAGCTTTAAGGATAAGCTGCTGTTTGTGCCTGAATTTAACTATAGAGCTCATTATTATTTTATCTAGCTTTTTTATATCTGCTTCAGCTATTGGCTGCTAATTATCAGTCTAAAATTTCTAAAACTATGGTGCTTTCCAAATTTTGAATGATAATGGTGCCACTGTAACAGGATTTAAACTGATATGCTTTCCGTGGGCCCTTGGTGTTAAACACCATTTACATATCAGTTGGCTGTACTTGTGACGGCTTTGGCATTCCCAGATTCAGTCAGTCAGCACCTCAGGGTACACGACATTCTTCGTTCTCTCACCGAAGATTCGGACGCGCACGCTGTCGACGTTCTTGGCCCGGGAAAGCGCCGTGTACAGCTGGCCGTGAGCAAAGCAGCCGACAGCCAGGTCGATGCCCACGGTGTCGAGTGACTGGCCCTGCGACTTGTGAATCGTCAGGCAGAAGCTCGGCTTGACTGGGAACTGCAGCCGCTTGAAGCAGACTGGCAGGTCAGCATTGTTGGGCTCCAGCGGAATCCTCGGCAGCAGGATCTCATCTCCAGTGAACTGGCCGGCAGCGACTTTGCAGCGCAGCACGTTCACGCCCAGCTCCAGGATAGTCAGCCGGGTGCCGTTGCACAGCCATGGTGGATTCAGATTCCGCAGCAGAACCAGCGGCATGCCCACCTTGAGCTTGAGCAGGTGAGTAGGAAAGTTTGGAGCATCCAGCTGATTCAGCAGCTCCGGAGGAAAATGCGTTGCTGCTTCCTCGTCAGCCACGCTGTCCACTGAGCGATACTCGTGCAGTTGGCCTGGAAACATTGCCAGGCACTCGTTGTTGATCGCGTCAACCGCATCGTTGTAGGGCGCCAGGATTGCTCGGCTGGCAAAGTAGCCGTCGCGCTCCGCTGACGCCTCGAACGAAGGGTACACAAACTGGATCAGCTCGGACAGCGACGCCTCCGCCGGAATGACAATCTCGGCAGGAAGGCAGACGGTGTCGTCCGACTGATCAGCCGACCCAGAGCCGATCTGTGTGGATGGGCAGGAAAATTTACGAGAGTCACAAGCTGCACAGGTGTTCTGCTTTTAGAAGGAACAAGAACAAAGCTTACCTGCATGAGCAGCTGCATGTAGCGACGGTACAGCTCAGCATCTGCAAAGCTCTGCAGCCGGATGTTCTTGGAAAGGCGGTGCCTCCGGAACAAAGACCATAGCGGGGACTTGCTCACACACGCCAGGATATGGTTGGCACGGGTACCATTTTTCACCACCGGAAGCAGCAGTCGCATCTCGGTGATCTCCGCCTGCTCGACCGTGTCAAACTGCAGCGGCCCGACTTTCGGCATAGCGGAGGCGGCAGGCAGTCCGTACTCTTGCAGACTGAGACCGCCCATTGACGTCATCATGCTCTGCAGATTCTGCACAGCCAGGTCGATGCCCTCATATGGCGATCGGGTGACGCACGAAACTGCAATTGCTGCTGCCGCACATCCGGCGCCTGCGGCGTGGGCGCCTCCTGAATTGCAAGCGGCGGGGGCTGGGATTGGCGCCAGTTCCTATTGCTATTAGAACCGCCCTGTCCCTGCCTCCAGTTCCTGTTGGGAGTGGCGGGGCGAGGAGGCCTCATCTGCTGGGGCAGCTGGGCAACAGACTCTGCTGTCACTCTTATGGTTTTATTGAGCTGCACCAGCTGATTTCGCAGATCCTTTTGCGTTTGCTCTAGCGCGCCCAACCTCTCCTGCATCTCTGATAGGCCGTCACCGTCCTCCTTCGTCTCGTCAGATTCCTGGTTCACCATCCTGAACCACTTGCGAGGGGGCCTGGGCGGCTGCTGAGGTTGCAGACGGACTTCAGCGCGGGACTCAGACTTGGGTGGGCCACTACTGTCCCATTTCCCAGCCAAGTCGGCGGCCTCTAACAGGGCTTGCTGCTGTTCTAGAACCTGCTCGATTGTCTGCCAGCGACGGCTCAACAGATCTTTTCTGACCTGGCGAGGGAGCTTGGCGTGTTCCAAATAGGTATACACGATCTCTTGTTCTCTCTGCTCACCCTGAATCTGAGGAAACATGGCCGTTATCTGAGATCTGATCATAGCGGCAAAAGCACTATGTGATTGGCCTGGTTTCTGGCTCAGATTCTTCAGCTTATTTCTCTTAGCCAGGTCAGTGTTGGCCTCGCCTAACTGTCCTCCTAATCTTGCTACGAACTGCTCAAATGACAATTGCCCGTCTAAACCTAAGGCTAGGTTCTAAAATTCACCTGGAAGGTGGGAGATAAGTACCTGCTTCCTAGCCTGGTCTCCTACACTTCTCTCTGCGTCCAGCTTGTAGATCATCCTCTCTACCTATTGCACAAAACAGTGTTCGCCGGGAGAGAACTTCTCTTCGTAGATCTTCGGCCTCTGAGCTTCTTGGCCCATGTTTAGCTGGTTAAACGCATTGGCTATAGCAGCAACTAAATCTCCTAGCTGCGGGACTGTCTAAGGAGAATTCTGGGCTGCGGCCGGGAGAGCAGCGGCGGCTGCTGCATCACCCTGATTGGGAGCGGGAGCTGCTACTCCTTCATCTGGTTCCTTAACTACTACTGCTTCTGGAGGCTGAGGGACCTGGTTACCAGCGGCTGCGGCCATTGCGGCTGCGGGGGCGGCAACTGCTGGGGTGTCAGCGGCCGAAGGTGGTTGACCAGGGGCGTCTGCGCACACAGCTTCTACGACCCTATCTCCACGCGCCCGTGACGTGTGAATGCCGGATATCTGGGGGAGTACCCACTACCGGGAAAGAAAAGAAAACCGGGGCAACTACAGGTAAACACCCGAAAAAGTTGACCAAAAACACACTGACACACACACACACACAAATACAGACAAAACTCTCACACTTGCGGCGTCGAAGAGAATAAATTGAAAAACGGGTGGCTCCACATAATTCCATCTAGGCAGTCCTAACGGCTTCACTCGGCAAAGCACACAAACTCAAAACTGCGGCTACCACTACCAATTGTCTATGGCACATCCTGACAGGGAAAAATTAGCTATTCAGAGAGACTTGACCTTCATTTTGCGGCCATGCTAAGGAACCCAAATGCCGACCGTAAACGGACTTACGGCACCTGTACAAATTCTCCCCTAGGGTTGCACGCCGGACCCCATTTCCTTAAGAAAGCCACTACGAAGAAGCGTTGGCGCCTGGACCCAAAAACCCAAGTGGCGGGAGCAATTTCCATGAAGATCCTCCCACTTTATTGCCCTTGCACAACCGGAAAACCGTCAGCGCCCAGAGGGGCTTCTACTCTCAGGACTACCAATCTTGTACACGCGGCTTCACAAAAGGCGGGAATCCAACTCCCCTACGTCTAGCAGAATCCACAAAAACCAAAATCTCCTCTTTCTGTTCAGAGCGAAGGCGCGCAGCGGGAGTCCAGACTAAACTGTCCCCGAAGTTTTCAGGTTAGGCGGATTACAAGCCTGAAACCCTCGCCCGCTTTCCTAAGATAAACAGATCTAAATGAGTATCTTCCTGAAATGCTTGTCCCTCCGATACTCCACCTTTGCTGCAGCTCGAAATAGCATACTTGGGACCTTTATCTGATGGCGGAGAAAGTCTTACAGTTGTCAGCCTCTCCACTTTACTGTACTTGAACGCCCGGTTCTACCAGGAGACAGCGGTACCTCCATCTAGGTTATTCCAAGTTGCCGGAGACGTCAACGTCTTATTGACCTTGCGGGGCACTGGGGTGGCACTCTATGTACCGGGGCCTTAAATTAGAGGACTGTATGCAGCCCTGCGTCTAAGCACTTAGTGGGCTGCAGTGGCCAAAAGGGGAAGAGTGGCGCAATAGCGCCTTCCTGGACCAGGCTGACAAGTCGGGCAGGAGCGCCGTTCTACCGGGTCGGGCTGATTGGCACACCCACCTCCCCGATCAGACTGACGGCAGGGGGAAGAAATTATTTAAGGAGAATGCAGCAGGAAAAATTACGAGATCACTGGGGACCACCAGACTTCCAGTACACCATTCCAATACTCACTGAACTCCACTACCAATAGGAAACTATGGGATCTACTATTTCTAGCCACTACACCAGCCCAAATGCAACCAAAGCAGTTACTACCGGGTCTGCAATGTAGTGGGGAGAGTCAGCAGATATGTTGGGATCGAATCCCAGCCATGAAGGCACCAGAGGTTACCGCAGAATCCAGGTCCGGGCTGATCGCAGGTATTCCATAGGAGGTGACACACTGATATCCCACAGATACAATCACACCGCTATTCCCATTCCTGCGAGACTTTGATATCCCCCAATGTTTCCAAGGCCATGTCTACTGCTTCCCTTACTTTGCATATATAGCGAATTCTCCATAGCCCTTGATAGCTGTTCATTCTAATGGACAAACAAAACACGCTCCGGTCTCTACGCATTTCTAGGATTAACTGAGCGATCAGGGAGAGCGACTGTTACACTCCCCCGAGTAAAAGAAAGAGGTAGGACAATGAAAAAAAAATGCTTCGCTTCCAGCTTCCCTGTGCTTGCGTGATGAGGCTTCCGTACCTGGCTGGCTGTCCACCTCAACACTCACACAGTTCCGCTGTAGGCTAGGCGAGAGAAAGAAAGGGAGGGGAAATAAAGCATATTACCGTAAAATAGAAAGTGAGTCCGGAAAACTCACTTTCGCAGTTCTTCACACACTCCGTTACCAGGTAGCTATTCTGATTGAAATCAAATCCGCTCGTCTACCACTTCACACTTTCTAGCGCTGAAACTGATCGGCAAACTTAATTTTAAATTGAATCACGGGCTTTCTGCGAATGAATGAATTTTGAACTTGAACGAATTGAACGAATTCGCAGCCCGAAAAAGTTTGAAACATTACATTAATATTTTTGGGTTTTTGTTGCCTCACGACATGGAAGAAGAGAATGACGCTCGGCGATTTTTATAATTGATGGATTTAGACATGGCACTCTTTGCGCTTCGGCCACCATTCTGAGGGATGCCACAGGTGTGCTTGTCACATCTAAACCACCAGTCCGAAATGCAGCGCTGTTTGCACCAGATCCCACCGCTGCCACCATTTCGATGTAACCGCCTTTGTCGCCTGTCCGCTCCGTAGAGAGACGAACGCATGACTAGTGGGGGCAATGACCGTAGGCTGCCTATGACCGGGCAATGACCTGACGGACCTCCAACATCAGACTGTCCCGCCCACATAATTGATAGCTTTGGTAGCGCTTCGTGACCAGAGGGCCAAGGACCCACATGGACCCCACCTGTAGCCAAGGTGCAATAGTTGGTCACTCGGTCATAGTATGACCGAGTGGCTGCCACCACTCTATGTGACCTGGCGCACCTGGATCTTACTACCAGACCTCACGAGGCTAGAGCCCCGCCTGGGATGGTTACCAGGAGATTTAGGCTAACAGGGGAGACACATGCAGCCGAGTACAGGGACTCTGCTTGGGGCATGTTCGGGAACTCAGGGCTCAATCTGGAGGATTTCTTAGCAGGGGATCCTTTGTGACTGTGAGCGAGGCTGACTTGCGACTTTGATTACTGAGAGTAGTATGAGGTGAACATGTACTGTCTATAGTTTAGATTGCTCAGGGCGAAGGGACGCGTTAGCATGGGGTTGTAACCTTCCTACTGCCGTTCTGTGCCAAGACTCGCTAATCCCTCTACTGCGCGTACTACACGACCTCACAGCACGCACTCACAGGCGGGCTTTGCACGGGGAGAGGCCATTAGCTTACCCAAACTTCCTTATGCTTCGCCACCCCGGGAGAAAGGCTTAGCAAGCCATGAGTGAAATGGTGGTGAAAGAGTGAATGATGAGGTTAGTTAATAGTTAATAATTAGGCCCTTAGGCAAATAGTCAGGCAATTAGGCGGCTTCACTATTGAGTAAAATACAGCAAGAGATACGGTATCACAATTGGCTCAGCCCTCTAATCAAGCAATGGAAAAATAGGCAAATCCCGGATAAGCAAAGGCAATAGAGCACAAATTAGTAATGAGGACTTACCGGCAGCTGCACAGAGAGAGAGAGAGAGAGAGAGAGAGAGAGAGAGAGAGAGAGAGAGAGAGAGAGAGAGAGAGAGAGAGAACGATGGAGTGACCGGGACGGCTGTAGGCTGTAGATAGGCAGACAGTGAAGCGGCGATGCACTGAAGCGACGAGGCGCTGATGTAGATCAGGCGATGCTGATGATGCTGGGCGGTATCAGACCGCTGGCCGATAGGCGAGCTCACTTGAGGAGCAAAGGTAACTTGGCGGTATCAGACCGCGGACCGGAAGAGGTTCGTCCTATAGACGAACCTGGTCAGATCAAGGTCTGACAGCAAGTCCACAGTAGGACGAGAAGGAACCCATCTGAGGATTCTCATGCCGAAAACCGCTTCCTTATATAGCCTTCCCAGCCGCCGCTCCAAGGTCGTTTCCATGACTCTCTCTTTCTGATTGGCTGCCGGCAGAATGACGTCAGAATGAGTCATGATGAGAAGCACGAAAACGGCATAGCAACATGAGAAATGGGAGAATTGCGCAATCCGGAGGTGGGGTGGGGGATAATTGGCGCAGCGGGAGGCCGAGAAAGTGTTGCGCAAGCAAACATTGAGAACAATGGGGCTGGGGTCGAGAACAAAGGAATTGGAATTCGGGGATAATTGGGGAGAATCGAGAACAATATAAAAGCAAACATTGGAGAAAAGGTGATAATTAGGTGCGAAAACGAGAACAATAGAAAGAGAAAATCGGAGAAAATGTGATAATTGGTGGGGGTAAAGAGGACAAAAGAATAAAAAACGAGAACAATAGAAGCGGAGGTGGGGTGGGTGTCGTATGAGAAATTTGGGGAGGAGAACAATAGCATGAGAAAAGGTTGCGCAAGGGAGGGGGATGAGTTATCGATGAGTCATCGAGGGGAAGAAGGGGTCACACAACTTGCGTCACCGTTTGGGAGTTTAAGAAGGGATGGGGTGACGGTGAGCGCACAAAATACTGTAAGTAGACGCAGAGAAAGGGGGGACAGCGCAGGAAAATAGTGCGAAAAGGGGCAAAAAGAGGGGAGACAGGAAAAGTACACGAAGAATAGGGCGGAGCGCAGAGGAGATAGGGTAGAGGGGGAAGTACAAAGAGGGAGGGGGAGCTCCGGAAAGGCAAGTGTGGCGGCAGGGGAGACGGAGCCAAGGCAGCAGGGGGTGCAGCAGAGCGGGAGTCTCCAGGCCTGGTCGAAGACCTGGCCGAGTCTCAACAGCTCTGTGCAGGGGGTGCACGGCGATAGGAGGCACTTTCGAAAAAGTTCCCCTGCCCTATCCCGCGACCAGAGCGTGGTTACATCAATCTTAGAAATTCCCTTAGTAAGCATCAATATCGCAGCAATTAAACTCGACCCTTGACATCTCGGAAATTCCCTCAGTAAGCATCAATATCGCAGCAATTAAAGTCGAGCCTTGACATCTACGCAATTCTCCCAGTCCAGTAAGCCTTGACATCCCAGCAACCCAACTCCCCTCCTCCAGAATTCAGCAATCCCCTGGTGAGCCTTGATTTCTCAGCAATTTCTTTATGAGCCTTGTAGACTCAGTGATCCCCCCATGAGCCTTGATATCTTAGCAATTCCCATCTTAGCAAGTCTGATTAATGGTTGACAGAGCGGTTATTCTATTCCATGATTGAGCCAAACTGACCGTAAGCCCGTAACCCTGACTCATAAGTGAGCCTTGGTATGTTAGCAATTTGCCCCAGGAGCCTTGAGCCTCAGCAATAAAGTAACTTCCTCATAAACTTTGAAATCTAAATTTCACCGAAAGCCTTGACCTGTGAGCAATTCCCCGAAGAGCCAAATCATTGAAGTAATTCGCCCCAAGAGCCTTTAATCTTAGCAATTCCTCGATGAATCATTATTGACTGACACGACGATCGCTCTATAATTGAGCTCTAACCATAACCTTAACCTGCAGCCGAGTCACAGCATTTCAGCACTCCTTTATAACTCAGCAATTTCACAAATGAAACTTTGAACCCAAGCAATTCTCCCCAGAATCACATCATTATAGCAATTCCCCCCTAAGCCTAGAGATCATAGAAATTCTCCTATGAGCCTTGACATCAAAGCAATTTCCCATACCAGCCCTGACATCTTAGCAATTCCCATTGAGTATTTCATGCTCGACAGACCGCTTCTTTTATGGTTGACATGGTGATTTTTTTTTGCTTTTTCTTGCCTTGAGTTTTCTTCTGTTTAAAGTAGCATTTATAAAAAAATTAGAGTGGTTCACCATCACTTTAGCAATGCTTTACCAGCAGTTTAGCAATGGTTCACCAGCACTGTTCCGCAAAATCTGCGAGCAGATGGCCACTGATCTCCATATGCTACTCAATAATCGAAAGCATTTGAAATGTTTGCGATTTGCAGTTCAAATTTGATTTGCAATCCTCTAGCATATTTATTACTCCATTGTACGTCAGATTAGCACTGCTCACCCAGATTAGTAATACTCTTTGCAAAGGGTATTACCCTCTAGAAGACTAACGCAGCTCCCAGCAAAAGTATCTTTAAATTTAAATGTTTACCATCTCCATGAATCTGCATAGGATACAATCATTATTGTCACAGGTTACAAAGATAAATTCTTTGCTTCAATGCAGACTCGAACTGCTGACATTCTGCTTAGCTTCTGCCGGATACTGCCTGCCTACTGCAGCTCTTGTACCCGGCTTGATGGATGGTGCTGTAATCGGCCTGATGTCACGAGTAAAGGAGCTCAAGTTACACCAACGCCAAATGAAACGCCTAAGTGTTTTCCTTCGTTTTGGTGAGCAGAGGAAGTTCGGATCAGCGTTTTTGGTCGCGACTTGAAAAATCACCACATGTTCCAAGATTCAACTGCTGTACGATCGTTTGGCGGTTGGGTGAAGTCTGCGAATCCGACCTACAATTGCACTGACAACGAGTTCGAGATAACTTCGCCAGTAGACAAGAAAACGATATTCATGGCGACCCAAAAGAGCGAGCCTCAATCAGCCAGTGTGGTTTATAAAAAACGGCAACCTGTCTGCCGTTGCCATGTCTGCCGTTGCCATGAAAAAGTGTTATAAAATACATCGAATTTTTCATTACCGATGCAGTTTACTGTGCACTTTCTCGCTGCTTAAACAGAAAGGTTGACCTCGGAGGTGTAATCGAGAGCATCGAACCACCTAAGGAATTCCTGAAAAAAAGAACCCCCCGTCAACTTGGCCAAAATAACGCTGGTCGACGACTCAACATCCTATGTGTCCTACAGATTCTGGGCAAAACAGCTCGGCTCGGGTGAATGACTGGACCGTGGGCGACACCCTGGAAATTTAAGGGGTAGGTTCAAGAGTATAGCCAAGTGGTTGCGCTGAACTGCTCTAAAGAGAAAATTTGCTACCACCACGCCTCCGTTCTGACAGTTGTTTGAAAGAGGTGCTGTCTAGCGAGGAACGCTACGAGTCGATGTGTGTGACTCAAGCAGCTGGGCATGCGAGCCAAGATACACAATATGTATTTGTGTTGCCGCATGTTTGCGGGCTACAATAGCATAAAAAATTTTGTAGTAACGAAGACCAATCCAAGATTCGAAGTTGGAAAGAGATCGTAGAGGCAGCGCGTTGGCATTCCAAAGGACCACACGCCAAAAAGCTTACTTCAAAGCAGCTGATAGACATTTGAGAAAGTCGCCATGAAATTGTATTTACTGCGCACCCCAGTGGAACAAATGGAAACTATAGCAACCATAAGCAGCAGTGACCGAGATGACGGCCTACTCGTGACCAGCGATAGCGGCGGCGACAGCGGCCGAAATAGCGCCTTTTCCATGGCAACAGTTCCGTGACCGGCGGCAGCGGCGTTGGCCCCAATAACAGCATTTACATGACCGGCGGCGGTGGCCACAACAGCGGCATTTCCATGACCGGCGGCGGACGCAATAGCGGTATTTCAATGGCCGGCGGCAACAGTTCCGTGACTAGCGGCGGCGGTGGCCGCAATAGCGGCATTTCTATGACCGACGGCGCCGTGACCACCGTTTGCAGTTTTTTTGCTGATTCTTCTGTCAGGCGTAGCAGTGGCGAAGTGTCTATTAGTGTACAGAATACATGTACGTTTTAAAGCGTTGTCCTTTCGTAAAAATGAGTTGAAAAAAATTACCGTGCGTGTACGTCCTACTACTGTACATGTATGCGCTTCGGTTTTCACTTTTTCACTTCTTCCCACCATCGCCCACTTAGCTACATGCACAACTGCTACATACACTTTTCTGGCATCTTTCGTAGACCCGTACTCAATTTTTGAAGGAATGGTGGATTTATCAACTGCTAAGAGCACAAGATATTACTGTTAGCAGAGAAACACTTTGCTAACTGAATCAAACAATCAAGCTGAAACTTAATGAAGGCCTTTTTAGATGGGCATTAGCGGATATGCGCAGTTATGCGAGTAGGCAGTTTTACGTGTAGTTAAGGTTTTTTCCATTCTGTACATGTATTTAGTTTTCTGCTTCCTTTCTGTGCGTTGGTGGATAATGCCAAAACATTTACATGTATTTTTACAGTAGGATCTAGCCGATGGTTCACAGTTATTTGATGTCCAATGTCAGGCTGATGTGAATTATAGCATTGTGTATTAAAATGTGCACTTTTACTGAAGCGTTTTAGCATTGCTTTAAAATTTACATACTTTGATGTGGGTTACAAGTATGCTATAGTAAACGGGACGACTGTCAATAAAGTCTAATTGTTGAATTTTTGTAAAAACACATTTTAAATTTTTTTCTATTTTCATCGTAAACTAATTAAGAAGACTAAAATAGTTTTTGCTATAAGTGAATCAGCATTGAAATTAATATCTCCATGTACAGATAAGTAATATACTAGTATATTACTGCCAGCACATAAAGGCCAATTTGTTGATGGAGCTGCTAACTCAGAGAGGCCGTACAAAGCTGAAGCACAAAGGCTGTTACATAGTATGCTAAAGAGAGGGATCTGCAGGAGCCTGGGCAGTCATCTTGGACTTGTGGTTAATGAGCGGTTGTATTGTCGTGGTCAGATTCGAGTGACTAATGGTGCGCTCATTCAGCTCATAGCGGAACAGTCATGCTCCCAAATCATTCGAAAAGAGACTTCGGAGGCTTTGCTGAGTCAGGGATAGAGCAACCGGTACTGCAGAATCGACTAGATAGGTCGTTGCTGCTGCCACTGCTGACATGTTAAATGAATCTGCTGTTACCATCTCAGAGAATTTGAGATCGGACTTTTCAGGGCTAAGAAACACCCTGCTTGAAAATGGCGAGGAGTTCCTGATCATAGATACTGGACCGGGTAACGATAGTATTGTCGCCTATGCAACACAGGCTAATCCAGTTACTTTAACGAGCAGCAGAGCTTTTCGTTGACAGTACTTTAAGGACAGCACCTGAACCTTCTGCACATGTGTACTCAATGCATGGAAAGGTACTTGGGAAAGTGCTTCCAATTGCTTTTTCCTTGCTGCCAAATTAGAGCCGTAGAATACATGACCGCCAATTTAAGGAACTAAAGAGGCTGCTGTTTCAGTTGAATACTCCTAGAATAATGTTAATTTTTAAAGCTGCTGCCATTGGAGCTTTGAGCGGAGGATTTGCACACGCTCAGCTCAGTGACTGTTTTTTTCATGCTTGCCAGTCCGTCTTGTGTAGAGTCCAGAGCTCAGGATTGCTACAATTATACAGCAGGATGCTAACATGCGAATCTGTACATGCTGATGCTGTCTGTACATGCTGACGCGGAACTTTGTTTTCGGCTTTCCAACGTGAAAATGTACGTTTATGAAACAAAAAATTCTGTCGGCGAAGTAAAAAAGTCGGGCCTACATAATCTACGTATTGATAAAATTATCTTTATTTTCTTATTTTCCTATTGATAAATTGTTTTTTAATTTGTTTATTGGAGCTCATGTCTGAAAAATGTCACACAATTATTATTTTAGCAAATGTCTTCGAGCAATGCCGACAGTACTTTGCCCGTTCCTCTCCTTCATAAAAAGTTGGTACATTGTTGTCTTATGCTTTTAGTAAGTTTGTCGTCCGTAATTGAATTTTCTATTATTTTCTGATCATTATGCCATTAAGAAGTTTTTCTATAACGACTCCCCGTGGCGGTTCTGGCCGTCCTTAGTACGAAAAGTACTCTATGCACTGGCTAAATTGCCCTGTCGGTGGTCAATCGGATCATGCACCAAAACGGCTCAGGTTGGATCAACTCAAAGCCATTTGAGATACCAGAAAGACCTGCCAATGAGCAATAGAAAAATCTTTAGTATTTTAAATGCAAATGCATGGTGCAAAACACGCCAATACAGTTCATAGCTAATCTGCATTGTTAGTACTTGACGCTGGAAGGTGACTATGAGCGGAGAAGCTGAACATGTTATGTACGTGACTAAAAAAATTCACTGATATCACCAGGAAAAGCTAAATAGCTGCAGAAAATTTGTTACCATTTACGTTCGTCTCGTCACTCGTGTTTAAAAGGCCTCCTTTTGCGTATTCTGCTGGTGATTGTAGGCAGTGTATAAGCAACAGTGTATAAAAAGATATATTAGACTCACTGCTAATTTTACGCGAAGATAATAAAAAACTGGCTCTTCTGAAGGAAATAGGTTAGTAGTATATGATCCTTCATAATTTGCTTGATTCCGTTCGCCCTTAGCACTCGCAGCACTCGTAGAGGATGATCATCGTAGCTCGTAGCGCGCGATTTCGGCTCGCGTCCATAGCAGCGCATAGATGAACAACTACGAGAGTCTTCTGACTTCAGCCAGGAACAAATTAGACTTTTCGTTAATTCGTGTGTACAATTGCAGCAAACTAACTGCTTGACGCTTCTTTGAGCGATCGGACTGGGCAGGTTCGTCACTGAATGGAAGTGCTTTAAATAGTTTCTAGGTCCAGCGCACAAGATGGCGGACAATTTGCACTGTGCTTACGAACAAGTTCTTCGCCTTGCCGACAACTTGCTGACAATTCTATTAAATGCACGATTCAGCTTCTGTCCGCTTTCTTACGCCTGGCGCTTTTCTGAGTTGGAGGACCTTTAAGCTATGAATCCCTGAAAAAAGTCGATAGTGTGTTGTTGGACGACAATCGGTCTGCATCTGATGGACTGTCTGCCGCTGAGGCTAGATCAGCCGCTTCTACCGATGACGGTGATACAATCGGTTTTCCACGCTGACAGTGTCGTAGTTTGAACGAAGCTGTCGGCAGAGTTTATTCAAGCATAGGAAATTATAACATAAATGAGAGGCTGAGAACGAAAGCTTAAGAACGTATAGCTGGTTGCTACCATAGACATAAAAAGGATAAGATTGGGTAAAGTGCAACAACGCTAGCTCTAGCTAGCAGCCACTACCACATGTCCCCATCTGCAACGGAAGACGATGGATAACGACGTCCGCAAGACAGTCAAACAAGCAAACTTTAAGAACTAGCTAGTAAACTTCGCAGTCAGTGAAATAACGCGATCACGGCTTACTCAGTCTGAGCCTATGGCACAAGGCGATTTGGGGGATTCCTCACCCTAGTGCTTCTTCTTGTCGGAGCGATCTCTGGGGGAATCTCCGGCATATTAGTTTGTGGTTGTTGGTGAACTTCCTCTTCTTCCTCATCGGCTTCAGAGGCAGGAG
The DNA here is from genome assembly GCA_002269645.1 of Macrostomum lignano. NCBI lineage: Eukaryota > Metazoa > Platyhelminthes > Macrostomidae > Macrostomum > Macrostomum lignano. The sequence continues at coordinate 13,141 of NIVC01000498.1, read as the reverse complement.
CCAGCGAGCCGAATTGATTGTTTGAAGCCAGGTGTAGTTTGGCGCCCGTCAGCAGCCAGGAGGTATTGCGCCCTTGCGACATCAGGAACTCAGCTCGAGAGCTGGTGGTGTCGCACCCTTGAACTGCACCGGGTCGCCCTGCTGGAAGGTGGAGACCACCGGAACCCGAAGTCGCCGTCCTAGCACGAGCTCGGCAGGGGTTCGTCCGCGTGAAGTTGAAGAATTGCGATGATGTAGCAGAGCCCTCTGCAAAAAAGCGATAAAGCTGCCATGTGTTAGACGCTGGGTCCATGCCTGCAGGGCCTTCCTGACAGTCTGGACGGTTCGCTCAGCTGCACCATTAGATTGAGGGGAATATAGAGGGCTCTCCATCTTACGAGCACCGTTCTTTTCCAACCAGGCCAATAGTGGAGCCGAGGTGAACTCCGCTGCGTTGTCCGAAACAACCAGCTCCGGAACACCAAAGCGAGTAAAAACCGTTCGCAGCGAGTTGATGACACTGTCTGCTGATCTGTCCTTTGTGGGGAAAGCTTCTATCCAGCCCGAGTACGCATCAACCACGATGAGAATGTTGCCAACGGCTGGTACAAAAGCCCAGTCCATGTGCACTCTTTGAAATGGAGCGGTGGCAGGTGGCCAAGTGTCCTGAGTTTTTTGTAGACGAGGTCTTAACTGAGTGCATGCCTGCATTGATGAACGAATTGCTCCACGTCCTTCTGCATACCGGGCCACCAACAGGTCTGTGCAAGCAACTTGTGCGCTGCGTTGGAACCCGTATGAGTGTCATGCACTGCGTCGAAGGCCTCTCGTCTGAGCCTTGGTGGAATGAATGCTCGGCGGCGCATGTAGATCAGGCCATTCTCTAGGGTCAGGCATTCCGCGACTTTCTTAAAGGCTGCCTCTGCTTGTGTGCAGTCTCGCCAGTCACCAGACCGAATGCGGCGAACTATTCGTTGAAGGAGTCTGTCTGACTCCATTTCGGATATTATTCTGTGTGGATCGATGGCTGGGGATTCAAACGCAACGCAGTTTACCGCCCAAAAGGTACTGCTAGGCTCAAGATCAAGAGCTAGCTTTGTTGCATCTGTTGAATGTCTTGCCGTAAGCCGGGCATTTGCCAGCTGGGTGAGATCTGCCACAAAACTTGCAGTCGCCTATGTGCCGTTCATGGGTCATGGTCACGCTACCGCCTCGATGCTGCCGATCTCCCTTCCCTGCGAAGTTGATGGAGTGTCCTTCTTGGGTAGGCTCTGTGTCAGCGTTTCGAAGATCCCTGCTGTCTACGAACTTCGTCACTTGTTCGATAGTCCTGACTATATCCACGATTTCGGTGATCTTCAAGTCTTTCGTTTGCATTGCTCCCAGAATGCGTCGTTGATCTTCTGGGTTCCGCAGGCCAGAGATGAGCATCAGACGTACCATTTCCTCCTCCGGGCTGGTGCAGGTTTTTAGAGCATCGAACTCGCAGTGCATGGCCCCCTTCCTTAAGCGAGAAAGGAACTCCGTAATGGGCTCATCGGCAGCTTGACGTAGCGTGAAGAATTTAGTTCTCTCAGCAACGACAAGGTGCTTTTGGGGTTGCAGAAAGTTCGTAATGGCAGTCTCCAGCTCCGCAAAGGTGTGTGCTTCCACTTCTTTCGGTGCGACAAGATGAGTAACTTTTTCGAGAGCTGCTAGTCCACAGAGCGCTAAAAAGTTGTCCGTGATTTGTCGATCAGTTTCTTTATCTTCTCACTTCTTGGTTCGAGCCAAGGCTTTAAATGCCTTGATCCAGGTTAATGCATGAACCGTGTCAGCAAGATCCAGATTTCCATTGTCGTAGTTTGAACGAAGCTGTCGGCAGAGTTTATTCAAGCACAGGAAATTATAACATGAGGTATCATGTTATAGGTATCATGGTATAACATGATGTATCTGAGAGGCTGAGAACGAAAGCTTAAGAACGTATAGCTGGTTGCTACCATAGACATAAAAAGGATAAGATTGGGTAAAGTGCAACAACGCTAGCTCTAGCTAGCAGCCACTACCACAGACAGCTCTTGTTCTTTTTGCTCTTGAGACCATCAAGCGACAGACTGGACAGGCGACATCGTTGGATTCGGCCGTTTTTAAGCTGAGTCAGTTAGACTTGCTGTAAAAAGGTTTATAAAATTCTTAAGCTTCAATATGCTTGTTCACAGTTGCTTGCGTGAAGAATACATCTCTACGTGTCCTTCAAGTTACAAACCCAGTCTTATATAAAAGACCATAGACACGTTGTTATCGTAACTTGTTTAGTTGAATGTGGGTGCTTACATGTAGACTATGGTCTTGTTGGCTGTGTGTACTTTGATAAAGAAGGTATTTTTTCTCTTTAGAATATATAGTTATACTACATAGATATTATTTAAAAGTCACATCTTAATATCACAAAGTATTATTTAAAAGACACTATTGCTAAAACAATGCTATTTTACACACTTTCGACACTAATATTAAACCGACACTAATTTTCGACACTAATATTAAAGCGACACTAATAAAAAAGGACAGTTTAATTAAAACAATACTAATAAAACGACAATTTTATTAAGACGACACTATTAAAACGACACTATTATTAAAAAGACACTATTAAAACTGCACTAATATTGTTGTGTATAGACAAAACATTAAGCGGACTTTAGTTACTCTGCATGTCTATTGTCTAGGGTAGGACCTTTTATTTCCTTAAGAGCTGAATAATACAGTAGCGCAATGAGCAAGTGTCTGCATGCGCTCGCTAGAGACAAATATAAGCCGTGAACCGCGGTACTCCAAAAGAAAGCTTCGACTTATACTTATAAAACGACGCTACTATTAAAACGACACTATTATTAAAATGACACAACCATTAAAACAACGCTTCTATTAAAACGACACTATTATTAAAACAACACTATTACTAAAACGATACTAATACACGTACGTTAGGTGATGTTGCAAAATTACTCCCGTTAGGTACATATGTAAACGCGCTCTTGCCAAAGGTGGTGTGATAAAGTGCTCTTGCCAATTTGCTATCGCCAAAGTGCTGTTGCCTAAATGCTCCCAATTATAACCGGCTGTCTATGGTGTACAATCTAATAGGAAAATCTATCACAGGTTTAAAATTATAGTAGTATTAAGCCGGCAAGACTATTAAAGCATGAGTATTATTAAAATAGCCGTATTATTAAAACTGACACGATTAAACTACATTCGCCAAAATGCGCAGGCTAAGGTGCTCTTGCCAAAATGCTCATATTAGATGCCGTCGCCAGAGTGCTCTCGCTAAAGTGCTCCCGTTAGTTACTGTTGCCAAAGTGCACTCGCCAAAGTGCTCCCGTTAGGTGCCTATGCCAACGCGCTCTGGCTAAAAAGCTCTCATAAGGGTGTAGTACCCATAGATTTTATATTCCCTAGATAGGCCACTCTCAATGAATTCAATAAGAAATGACAGACCACGCAAAGTGCAAGAAACATTTAATTAAGCCGAAAGCGTTTGAGACAAGTCTGAGGTCACTAGCTAAACGGACATAAACATATTTTTGCCGCGGTTGCAAAAGTATTTGCAACAGACACAAAGTCAACCAGTCCTCGCGTCCTTGCGCTTTGCTATTAAACAAATTGAAGAATGAGTGCTGGATTCGAGGAGCTGCTGTGTTTGGGGTTACGGCACGTATAAATTGTCTTCATCAATAAGTGATGGAGTCAACATCTCGCTGCACAACTTCCCTAAGAGTGACTCTGCTGCCCAGACGTGGATTGATGCGTTAAGCGACCCCGAAGCCGCTTCTCAAGAATGTAAGGAAACATTACCAGGGTGACCGCGGTCAGGGAAAGTCAGGGAAAAATGTGCTCTGGAAAGTCAGGGAAAGTTAGGAAAATTCTTAGGAAGTCAGGGAAAATTTGAAAGTCAATTAGAAAATTGGAGAAAAAAATTGTGAGACAAGAAAGAGGCTAATCGATAGCACGAAGTAGCTAGAATAGTAAATCATTTTTCTTTGTTCCATGTATTGTTATTTTTTATCTTTTTTTATCCACTTCAAAAAACAACTTACTATGACAAAAAGTGGGAAGAGGAATTCTCCTGGGTGACTTCCTACTCGGGCAATCGAAATGCAGCTTACTGCAAAAGCTGCGAAAAAAGTCGAACTTTCCAATATGGGAAAGATGGCCTTAACTTCCCATGCTAAAGGAAAAACTCATCTAAATCGGATGAGTGCCGTCGCAACAACATCAAGTATTCGAGCATTCTGTATGCCATCGGGCAGCACTACTAGTGGCGGTACTGTTGCTGCAGTTGCTGCTACAAATGACGAAGTACTAAAAGGTTTAAAGAACAGTGCTGAGCAAGCTGAGCTACTATGGGTTTTTTACATGGTAGACGAGCACTTTTCATTTCGCTCAGCAGCTGGAATTACTGATCGATTCAAAGCCATGTTTACTGACAGTGCCATTGCAAAGGAAATGTCCCTTGGCTACGACAAAGTCCGATACATGATCTACTTCGGATTGGCACCATTCCTAAAGGAGCAGCTAACAACTATTTTGAATAACCAACGGTTCTTTTCTGTTAGCTTTGACGAGAGTTTAAACAAAATCATGCAGCAATCGCAAATGGACATTATGTTCGTGTCTGGACTGAGGAAGAAGACTCAACTGAGCCTCCAGTAAAGACATTTTACTTCGTTTCTCAATTTCTTCTTTCATGCACTGCAGCAAATCTCTTGGAGTCTTTCCTAGCATCTTTAAATGGCATCTCTGTCAGCAAGCTATTGCAAGTGGGCATGGAGGGACCTAATGTCAACTGGGCCTTTCACAAGCTACTGGATGCCTATGTTGCTAGTAGTAGTACTACGGATGCAAAGATCATTCACTGCGGATCCTGCTCTCTACATCGAGTCCACAGAGAATTTAATCAGGGTGTCTTAGCCAGTGGTTGGGACATTGAAGCTCTTTTGAGCTCCTTGTACTACCTGTTCAAAGATGCGCCTGCACGTCGCAAAGACTTCATTGAGGACACAGGTACACGTGTGTTCCCTCTCAAGTTCTGTGCCTGTCGTTGGCTAGAAAATGTCACTGTTGCTGAGCGTGCACTTGCCATTTGGCCCGACTTATGTACCTATGTACAAACTACTTCACAGAATAAGGCAATGAAAGCACATGTCAGTGGCAACCGCCACTTTGAGCTCCTGCAGTCTTGCACGAAAAGGCCATTGCAAGCGGCGAGGTTTGCATTTTTTTATTTATTACCAAGCCTTTCAACGACTTTTTGACAGAATTTCAAACTGAGTCACCAATGCTGCCCTTCATGGCAGACCGAGTGCATGCACTGTTTGTAAGCCTGTTTCATACAGTCTTGAAGCCTCCCGCTCTGAAGCTGTTGTAAACTGTATCACAGTTTGCTATTCACCAAGCTGGTGTTTTCGAGGACGAGGCCAATTTTCTGCCTGCTGGTTTAACTAATGTTGGTACAGCTGCCCAGGCACTCCTGCAGAAGTCTGGTGTCAGCGGGCTCCAGATTCTTGGCTTTCGAAAGGATGTCAAGTCATTTGTTACCGCTACAGCAAAGCATCTTCTGAAGAGATGCGTACTAAACTATCCATTTGTTCGTGGATCTCGTTGCTTGCAGCCTTCTGTGCTGGTGGCAGAATTGGATAGTGACCCACCATCCTCATCACCGGCTCAAGCGGATTTTGATGCACTTGTCCTGGAAGCCTACACTAAGGGACGCATCACTGCACAGGAAGCTGACGCTGCAAAGTCCGAGTTCACCCAGTTTCGAACTGATACAGTTCGTGAGCATCGACTTCAGCTGTTTCAATTCGACTATAAGTCAGACCGACTTGATGTCCTCTTTGCTTCCCTCTTCACTGATTCAACGAGTACCAATAATTTGCAGATCATTGTGAAAATGGTTCTGACAACCTTCCATGGGAATGCTGCTGTTGAGCGCGGCTTCAGTGTCAACAAAGAGTGCTTAGAACCAAATCTTCAGGGATTGAGCATTCGTTCTCTCCGACTTGTGTACGAGTGGCAAAAGGGAAAGACTGCCGCTGAAATCATCGCGAAAGTTACCGAGGAGATGTTAAAGAGGTGAGAATTGCCAGGAGTAGGGCCATGTTGGAGCAGCAGCGAGCAGAAGCATCTCATCGGAAATACGAGGAATCAAGGAAAAGGAAGGATGCAACGGTGCTGGAGCTCCAGTCGAAGCGAAAGAAGCTCCTGCTTGATGTTGCAGTTCTCACCAAAGATGCGGATAGCCTCGTGTACCAATGTGAGACGGATTCAAACATGAGCCTACTCGTGAAGTCAAATGCACTGCGTCGTGCTGCACAACAGAAAAAGGAAGAAGTGGAGAAGGTGGAGAAAGAAATTGTAGCACTTGAAGGTACGATTCCTCATTGAACTCAATTTTTAAGTACAGTGCTACATCTCTTAATTTTGTTTTACTGTGCGCAACATACAATAGTTAAAGTTAGTACTTGCTATTTGTCATGTGATTTATTATTAAACACTAAGTTTTTTTGTGGTCAGTTTCCGGTGCATTGATTTTTCATTATAATTCAAACGAATTACCAATAAATGCGCTGTTTCAACTTCAATTCAAATTAAATAAATCTCAACATTGCTGACTTTTTAATGCGCAACAGTTTCTTGCAATAAAATTTTTGTGCACAACTATCACTGAGCTTCTTCTATTACTTTTATTGTGTTAGGGAAAATTTAATTTGGTCAGGGAAGAAAAAAGTTACTGGAGCGCGGTCACCCTGATTACGCACTATACTAAAATAGCTAAATACTCGTGTGCCTTTAAAACCCATGATACGCGCACAAGCTACTGATCTGATTCCGTGGTCGCAAAAGTTTCAAGAAAGACGAAGACTCTGTGGGCATGCTTGTGGTCGCTGAGTGGCTTATTTAGGGAATATAAGATCTATGGTGTTGGTATCAAAGGGTATGAAGAATACTTTGACGTCGAATTATATTATACCTCGTAGGAACTCCTACGTGTGTTTCAGCACAACCGAATTCTAAAGTAGCAACGCTGCGAAAAAATGTATCAACTCTCCTCCAGGCTAAGATTAGTGAGTAAAAAATGTGACAAACAACGGGATCCTTTATTTACTTAGTAACACTACGATTCGGAATCTTTGGGTTTCAGAAAGTATTACACTATCATAAGTTTCTCCTAAAGTAATAGATCTGATAAGTTAACGTATTATAAATAGCTAATGGATAAATCTGAACGAAAGTAATATACGAGCCACTGTAGTCCAGGGCCGGTTTCTGACTGTACTTATTTGATAATTGCACTTACAAGCGATCTCCTTTAACAAAAACTGTCAATCTATTGCTATCTGACAAATTTGTTGAAAAATATTTTTAGAAGAGTCTGATAGTGAAGGCGAATGGAACTATGATAAACCGAAAGGAGAGTGGACGAATTGGTCAGATATTGTTCGGCGTGTTCAAGGAAATCAGCAAAATCAGCCTTAGTAAGAAATAACTAATGGCCCTGCTTAATAGTGTACCACATTTGCACTTCATTGTGACAGCTAACGAAAATGACTAACTATTAGCTGGCACGACTCCGGACGTCAGCGGTGAAACTGCCGCTAAACTCAGCTTGATTCCAGATACAGCTACCAGCTCCGTTTCAGCTGTTGCGGAGCGTCGCCATTCATATGTTAGCCACCTAGAGCTTTGTGGGCGGCCAGGTTCTGCACACTTGCCTGCTAGCCAAAACTTTGCCGGCGGCTTGGTTCTGCGTATTCTGATGGAAAACCGTTTGATTCATTTTCACAGGCGACAATGGTGAGGCGAATGATGTCCCGCAAGCCGAAACAAGCGTCCATTAACAGAAATAAAGGCTGGATTGAAGTCTGATCAGGACCCTGTTTAATTAATAAATTGCACTGGACGAGCGGTTTCGGGAAAAATGAAGCATTTTAAAATGTCACATCCAGGCTCGAGAAGACAGTTAAACCGACGAGGCTATCAAAGGGTTCCTCAATCAGTGATAAAGGGAAGCTGTATGGCTTGATTAGTTAAGTGACTGACTCGTAGTCAATACACAGTCGTTGAGACCCGTCATTTTTCTTTACGAGAACTATAGGTGAGGACCATTCTGAGTCACTTTTCTATTACTCCCTGTTCTAGTAGCTGAGTGTTGTGCTTATCTAAGAAAACTTTTAGACTTGTTTAGAGTGTTTTTGTTTACAACGAAATTCCAACTGTCACAACCCCATAGCAACCAACTCAAAAACTAAAAGTGACAAACTTTTTTGGTCCAGTAGGGGAGTTGGAGCGAGCGGCCGGTGGGTTTAAATGTCTTTGGAATTAGCATATAGCGAGAACAAATACTACTTAACGTGCGGACTATCACCTAGAAGTCACAAGACAAAGTATATCAGTCATCAAAGGTCAAGATCCGAAACGAATCCCTTCAACTAAAACTTGACTCAACTACATGACTAAAAATCGGGAGAAAATATGGTAGAAGCAGTTAAAGAATTACAAAGATATGGTTGCTTTGCTTTAGAAACGGACATGAATATACTAAAGAACCAAGAAATTTTATAGTCAAGGGAAGTGTCAGCAGGCAAACCCAACTTTGCTAAATTGTCGAGGCCCATGCTTTTGTTTGCACACTTCCTCAACCTTACGCTGACTGGAGAACCTGCCATTGAGCACTTTTTATTAGGTTCAAGTCTTTATCAGGGTATCGACTATGATGCTACCTACATTGTTTCAAGTCATCTCTGATGACGATGCTGGTGTCACATTATTATTCGACTGCGATTTATTCAGCGCATGTGTTAAGCGAGCTGTTTCAAGTTGGGTTGCCGAAAGTGATATGTCTATCTGATACTAGGCATCGCAGCTGCTGAAACAGAAACTGCAGTTAGCAATGAGCCATCGCAACTGGCTGTCCCTGTTCTGCTCAATCGTACAGCGGTTTTCAAGACCATCCACAAAAAGCTAGATGCTGAAGATGACATCGGCGGAAGCAACAGCAGCTTAGAAAATTTGTCTTGGATAACCGTATGTTTCCTGCAGCTGGGCGAGTATTCGGTACTCGGTTCTCGATAGTTGGGATACCGGTACTTGGTTCTCGGTACTCAGGATACTTGGTGTGTTTCGTACTCAATACTTCTTTATAATCGAGTTTTGGCGAGTATAGGAAATCAACTTTTACAGTCAAAAAGCTGCGCAGCTCAGTACACTTTTTGATTTTGCTTATTGTATTGCATTTTTGCTATACAAATTGTGTAAAGATCTGGGCGAGTACTTGGTACTCGTCCCCTTTTTAGCTGCTCGTTACTCAGTACTCGGACATCCTGGGTTAGACCTTTTGGTACTCGCTGAACCGAGTGACTGAAGTGACTGAACCAATACTTACCCAGTCCTGCTGTAGACGCATATTCAGAGGTAAAAATCAACCACAGCTCAGTGGTGGCTAACAACTCAGGTTTTACGTCTAGGCGATGCACAGCTAGAGGTCGCATTTTCTGCTGTTCAAGTATTTAGGACGTCATTGTGCACTGCAATGTCATGCCCAAATGTGCCGAAGTCAGGGTCATTCTGCTTCAAGTCCAGTTAATAAAGTTTTGCACAGACATGCAACAGAACATGCTTGAGCTCACAATAGTATCACGGATACTTAAAATTACGGACTGCGGCAAGCTTGACCAGTTTAAAAGAACCATAGACGCCAAAAACATTGCCACAATGTTGGTGTAATGTTGTCAGCAAATGTTGTCATAATGTTGTTTTTGTACAAATGTTAATTTAAGCTGCTTTGTTTCCCTTAATGTTTTTACTTTGTTGCTCAAACAAAGAGACACAGACCTAATATTAAAAGAGTAATATTTTGTATTTAATATGTACATTATATACATTATATCTAATAATATGTAAACTATTTGATAGATTAAGAAGCTACTTTTAATATCCACTTTATTTTTAACATTTACTTTAGAAAGGTGCTTTGATCTGCTCAGGTCTAGAAGAGACAAAACACCAGGAAACCAGAGTAACCAGGAAAGATTTAAATATTTTTAGTATACTTGATTGCTTTAAATTTGCTTTTTAATTTTATAAGTGGCAAATTTCAAAGATATGCCAAAATCAGTCTGTTCTAAAAGGGCATTTTCCAAAAATCCAGTAACATTTTTATCGAATCCAGGAACATGTTTATCGAATCCAGTAACATGTAACAAGTAACATAGTAACAAGATCTGATGCTTCAGAATTCTGCGCTAGATTTGCTGGCCGACGCAGCCGTCATGGTGGCAGCTGCAGACAGCACAGGTGACGCACCAGGAGTTGGCACCACAAGCGCACCACAGTGCACCACAAGTGAAGCTGTGGCTTCAACCACTCCGACATATGGGTGGCTATTCGCTTTGCCTAATTTTTTTAAAAACGTCGGTGAGTCATTTTGCTCATTTGTGCGTTTGGTACCTTGGTAAAAAGACATTTGGTAATACTCGGGCCTAGTGAGTATGGATGGTGATGTGCCGGACATCGAGGACGTCGAGGAAGATCATCGAGAAGTAGACATAGAAGTGTCATTCATTCGTAACCCCGCAGCTCTGAAGAATGACGAAAATGTCGTCACCATTGGTCGGGACATATCATGTACCGAAGTGTTGATGGAAGGAAATGATCCCAATATCCTTCTGTACTCACGAAGGCATTTGGAGATAAAAAGGGTAAGTCTTATTTCACAGTCGGGACTCCTGAGAATCGATGAGTCAAGATGAGTCAATCAAACCAAGTTATCCGTTGTTTTGTAGCATAACGCTGGCGGCACTCCCGTGACGGTGATAAAAGACCTGAGCAGCAATGGCACATTCGTTAATGGCCAAGCAGTTGGTGAGTTTAGATTCTTTGCCCTACACTTGTTAATTATACTTTACTTGCTTTGGTAGTAGCATGGTATACGCAGAATGTAAACGACGGTTTCTTTTCTTAATATTTTTTCTACTCAGGGCGCAATCAGATTCAACGGCTAAGAAGCGCCGACATCATTTCGCTGGCACTCGCGGCCAACACGGCCTGGATATACGTTGAAACAAGCCGATTTTAAAAGCTGCATTTTATGCATTGTATGCATTTACATAAGCATATAAACACTTTCTCAAAAATAAGTTCAGATAGTGTAATTGCATCCATCGTCAATATCCGTACATCCGGCCTTCGCCCCTCCTTAGCTCTAATTTTGCACTAACTGTTTAAATATAACTACCTGATCACTATGATTTACCATCGCCCATTGTCCGAAAGTGAATGAATAAACATATGCCTGTAGCATCAAAATGTCCGCTGTACACCAACAGCAGGTAATATAGGAGGGAAAAGGTTATTCTGTTGGCAGTCTTGCATTATTTTAATGACGTCGCAGTTACGCTACTACTACTAATAAGCAGCCTGAGCAACCTAGAAGCTGGATACTAAGTATTTTAGTAAGGGTTAGGGACCCCTGAGCAACTTTAATATCAGGCTACAGCCTTCTGAAAATGTGCATGGCCGCTCTCTATACTCTGTGAAAGATTTCCAAAGGACTTTGGTTGTACCAAGTTGAAAAAGAACGAATTCCATCACATATACTTGCCGACTAGTGTTTCAGTAACAAATTCAGTAACTAATGTGTAGCAGCAGTTACGTAGTTAAATCAAATCAAGCGCAGCATACTCTTCTGACGCTATCCATTACATCTGTCCATAGGAGCAACCTAGAAGCTGGATAGTAAGTATTTTAGTAACTTTTTAGGGGCCCCTGAGCAACTTTAATATCAGACTACAGCCTTCTGAAAATGTGCATGGCCGCTCTCTATACTCAGTGAAAGATTTCCAAAGGACTTTGGTTGTACCAAGTTGAAAAAGAACGAATTCCATCACATATACTTGCCGACTAGTGTTTCAGTAACTAATTTAGTAACTAATGTGTAGCAGCAGTTACGTAGTTAAATCAAATCAAGCGCAGCATACTCTTCTGACGCTATCCATTACATCTGTCCATAGGAGCAACTTACAAGCTGGATAGTAAGTATTTTAGTAACTTTTTAGGGGCCCCTGAGAAACTTTATATCAGGCTACAGGTTGATTGAGTTCGTACCAAGTTGATTAAGAACGAATCCCATCACATATACTTGCCGACTAGTGTTTCAGAAGCTAGTAACTAGTTTCAGTAAATAATGTGTAGCAGCAGTTACGTAGTTAATTTAAATCAAGCGCAGCATACTCTTCTGACGTAAAGGCCATCTGTAGACACTTTCTTCCATCGAAAATCACTTGCTGTAAGAAGTTTACTAACTTCTGAGGAGCTTTTGCCGACGAGAATGAATTCTGACTTAATGCGTATCTAAACCACTATAAGAAGATGCATCGGCGCATGCAAATGTCCTTTCCATTTTGTCGGAAATCTTTAAAAAAATGTTATTTTATTTACTCTTGCTTTTTTCACTGTACAACATTGAAATAAAAGCCTTGGAGTGTATGGCAGTCAATTTTGCAGGTCCCAGTTTTACATCTGTCCATAAGAGCAACCTAGCAGCTGGATAGTATGTATTTTAGTAACTTTTTAGGGGCCCCTGACTAGATGCCCATAAACTTTTCGTAAGGGTTCGGGTAATTTCTAAGGGTAAAAAGTAAGCTTCAGTTTGTCAAGGAGGTTTGTACACTTTTGCTAGGAGAGGTATACAGTTCTTTAGGAGACCTATACATTGTTTAGGATATTCGTACAGCAGTCAAGGATGTTTATACACTAAGGTGTATTACCTCTAAAAAGTGTATATGTCTCCTAGGGTTAGGATGCTATATACACTTTTAATAAGGAGGTTGATACATTTCTTAGGATGACCAGAGTGTATGGCAGTCAATTTTTCAGGTCTCAGTTGCGAGGCAAGGCTGTGTTGCGTATGTTTGAAATCAGTCATTTTCATTTCGTAAGCGCGTTTTATAAGCGGTTGACGATATTACGAAATCCTGAATTCAATACTTATTTGAAAATCTTTCAATTCTGGCCGAAAAACCCTAGCCTTTGATGCTGCATGCCTTGAGTTTGAAGAAAGAAAACTTCGGCGCTAAATGAAATGGCGATGCTCTTTGTTTTGCTCTTAATAGGTTCT
>NIVC01000497.1:0-195548 GCA_002269645.1 Macrostomum lignano | reverse complement strand
CTCACGAACTGTATCAGTTCGAAACTGGGTGAACTCGGACTTTGCAGCGTCAGCTTCCTGTGCAGTGATGCGTCCCTTAGTGTAGGCTTCCAGGACAAGTGCATCAAAATCCGCTTGAGCCGGTGATGAGGATGGTGGGTCACTATCCAATTCTGCCACCAGCACAGAAGGCTGCAAGCAACGAGATCCACGAACAAATGGATAGTTTAGTACGCATCTCTTCAGAAGATGCTTTGCTGTAGCGGTAACAAATGACTTGACATCCTTTCGAAAGCCAAGAATCTGGAGCCCGCTGACACCAGACTTCTGCAGGAGTGCCTGGGCAGCTGTACCAACATTAGTTAAACCAGCAGGCAGAAAATTGGCCTCGTCCTCGAAAACACCAGCTTGGTGAATAGCAAACTGTGATACAGTTTACAACAGCTTCAGAGCGGGAGGCTTCAAGACTGTATGAAACAGGCTTACAAACAGTGCATGCACTCGGTCTGCCATGAAGGGCAGCATTGGTGACTCAGTTTGAAATTCTGTCAAAAAGTCGTTGAAAGGCTTGGTAATAAATAAAAAAATGCAAACCTCGCCGCTTGCAATGGCCTTTTCGTGCAAGACTGCAGGAGCTCAAAGTGGCGGTTGCCACTGACATGTGCTTTCATTGCCTTATTCTGTGAAGTAGTTTGTACATAGGTACATAAGTCGGGCCAAATGGCAAGTGCACGCTCAGCAACAGTGACATTTTCTAGCCAACGACAGGCACAGAACTTGAGAGGGAACACACGTGTACCTGTGTCCTCAATGAAGTCTTTGCGACGTGCAGGCGCATCTTTGAACAGGTAGTACAAGGAGCTCAAAAGAGCTTCAATGTCCCAACCACTGGCTAAGACACCCTGATTAAATTCTCTGTGGACTCGATGTAGAGAGCAGGATCCGCAGTGAATGATCTTTGCATCCGTAGTACTACTACTAGCAACATAGGCATCCAGTAGCTTGTGAAAGGCCCAGTTGACATTAGGTCCCTCCATGCCCACTTGCAATAGCTTGCTGACAGAGATGCCATTTAAAGATGCTAGGAAAGACTCCAAGAGATTTGCTGCAGTGCATGAAAGAAGAAATTGAGAAACGAAGTAAAATGTCTTTACTGGAGGCTCAGTTGAGTCTTCTTCCTCAGTCCAGACACGAACATAATGTCCATTTGCGATTGCTGCATGATTTTGTTTAAACTCTCGTCAAAGCTAACAGAAAAGAACCGTTGGTTATTCAAAATAGTTGTTAGCTGCTCCTTTAGGAATGGTGCCAATCCGAAGTAGATCATGTATCGGACTTTGTCGTAGCCAAGGGACATTTCCTTTGCAATGGCACTGTCAGTAAACATGGCTTTGAATCGATCAGTAATTCCAGCTGCTGAGCGAAATGAAAAGTGCTCGTCTACCATGTAAAAAACCCATAGTAGCTCAGCTTGCTCAGCACTGTTCTTTAAACCTTTTAGTACTTCGTCATTTGTAGCAGCAACTGCAGCAACAGTACCGCCACTAGTAGTGCTGCCCGATGGCATACAGAATGCTCGAATACTTGATGTTGTTGCGACGGCACTCATCCGATTTAGATGAGTTTTTCCTTTAGCATGGGAAGTTAAGGCCATCTTTCCCATATTGGAAAGTTCGACTTTTTTCGCAGCTTTTGCAGTAAGCTGCATTTCGATTGCCCGAGTAGGAAGTCACCCAGGAGAATTCCTCTTCCCACTTTTTGTCATAGTAAGTTGTTTTTTGAAGTGGATAAAAAAAGATAAAAAATAACAATACATGGAACAAAGAAAAATGATTTACTATTCTAGCTACTTCGTGCTATCGATTAGCCTCTTTCTTGTCTCACAATTTTTTTCTCCAATTTTCTAATTGACTTTCAAATTTTCCCTGACTTCCTAAGAATTTTCCTAACTTTCCCTGACTTTCCAGAGCACATTTTTCCCTGACTTTCCCTGACCGCGGTCACCCTGGTAATGTTTCCTTACATTCTTGAGAAGCGGCTTCGGGGTCGCTTAACGCATCAATCCACGTCTGGGCAGCAGAGTCACTCTTAGGGAAGTTGTGCAGCGAGATGTTGACTCCATCACTTATTGATGAAGACAATTTATACGTGCCGTAACCCCAAACACAGCAGCTCCTCGAATCCAGCACTCATTCTTCAATTTGTTTAATAGCAAAGCGCAAGGACGCGAGGACTGGTTGACTTTGTGTCTGTTGCAAATACTTTTGCAACCGCGGCAAAAATATGTTTATGTCCGTTTAGCTAGTGACCTCAGACTTGTCTCAAACGCTTTCGGCTTAATTAAATGTTTCTTGCACTTTGCGTGGTCTGTCATTTCTTATTGAATTCATTGAGAGTGGCCTATCTAGGGAATATAAAATCTATGGGTACTACACCCTTATGAGAGCTTTTTAGCCAGAGCGCGTTGGCATAGGCACCTAACGGGAGCACTTTGGCGAGTGCACTTTGGCAACAGTAACTAACGGGAGCACTTTAGCGAGAGCACTCTGGCGACGGCATCTAATATGAGCATTTTGGCAAGAGCACCTTAGCCTGCGCATTTTGGCGAATGTAGTTTAATCGTGTCAGTTTTAATAATACGGCTATTTTAATAATACTCATGCTTTAATAGTCTTGCCGGCTTAATACTACTATAATTTTAAACCTGTGATAGATTTTCCTATTAGATTGTACACCATAGACAGCCGGTTATAATTGGGAGCATTTAGGCAACAGCACTTTGGCGATAGCAAATTGGCAAGAGCACTTTATCACACCACCTTTGGCAAGAGCGCGTTTACATATGTACCTAACGGGAGTAATTTTGCAACATCACCTAACGTACGTGTATTAGTATCGTTTTAGTAATAGTGTTGTTTTAATAATAGTGTCGTTTTAATAGAAGCGTTGTTTTAATGGTTGTGTCATTTTAATAATAGTGTCGTTTTAATAGTAGCGTCGTTTTATAAGTATAAGTCGAAGCTTTCTTTTGGAGTACCGCGGTTCACGGCTTATATTTGTCTCTAGCGAGCGCATGCAGACACTTGCTCATTGCGCTACTGTATTATTCAGCTCTTAAGGAAATAAAAGGTCCTACCCTAGACAATAGACATGCAGAGTAACTAAAGTCCGCTTAATGTTTTGTCTATACACAACAATATTAGTGTAGTTTTAATAGTGTCTTTTTAATAATAGTGTCGTTTTAATAGTGTCGTCTTAATAAAATTGTCGTTTTATTAGTATTGTTTTAATTAAACTGTCCTTTTTTATTAGTGTCGCTTTAATATTAGTGTCGAAAATTAGTGTCGGTTTAATATTAGTGTCGAAAGTGTGTAAAATAGCATTGTTTTAGCAATAGTGTCTTTTAAATAATACTTTGTGATATTAAGATGTGACTTTTAAATAATATCTATGTAGTATAACTATCTATTCTAAAGAGAAAAAATACCTTCTTTATCAAAGTACACACAGCCAACAAGACCATAGTCTACATGTAAGCACCCACATTCAACTAAACAAGTTACGATAACAACGTGTCTATGGTCTTTTATATAAGACTGGGTTTGTAACTTGAAGGACACGTAGAGATGAATTCTTCACGCAAGCAACTGTGAACAAGCATATTGAAGCTTAAGAATTTTATAAACCTTTTTACAGCAAGTCTAACTGACTCAGCTTAAAAACGGCCGAATCCAACGATGTCGCCTGTCCAGTCTGTCGCTTGATGGTCTCAAGAGCAAAAAAGAACAAGAGCTGTCTGTGGTAGTGGCTGCTAGCTAGAGCTAGCGTTGTTGCACTTTACCCAATCTTATCCTTTTTATGTCTATGGTAGCAACCAGCTATACGTTCTTAAGCTTTCGTTCTCAGCCTCTCAGATACATCATGTTATACCATGATACCTATAACATGATACCTCATGTTATAATTTCCTGTGCTTGAATAAACTCTGCCGACAGCTTCGTTCAAACTACGACAATGGAAATCTGGATCTTGCTGACACGGTTCATGCATTAACCTGGATCAAGGCATTTAAAGCCTTGGCTCGAACCAAGAAGTGAGAAGATAAAGAAACGATCGACAAATCACGGACAACTTTTTAGCGCTCTGTGGACTAGCAGCTCTCGAAAAAGTTACTCATCTTGTCGCACCGAAAGAAGTGGAAGCACACACCTTTGCGGAGCTGGAGACTGCCATTACGAACTTTCTGCAACCCCAAAAGCACCTTGTCGTTGCTGAGAGAACTAAATTCTTCACGCTACGTCAAGCTGCCGATGAGCCCATTACGGAGTTCCTTTCTCGCTTAAGGAAGGGGGCCATGCACTGCGAGTTCGATGCTCTAAAAACCTGCACCAGCCCGGAGGAGGAAATGGTACGTCTGATGCTCATCTCTGGCCTGCGGAACCCAGAAGATCAACGACGCATTCTGGGAGCAATGCAAACGAAAGACTTGAAGATCACCGAAATCGTGGATATAGTCAGGACTATCGAACAAGTGACGAAGTTCGTAGACAGCAGGGATCTTCGAAACGCTGACACAGAGCCTACCCAAGAAGGACACTCCATCAACTTCGCAGGGAAGGGAGATCGGCAGCATCGAGGCGGTAGCGTGACCATGACCCATGAACGGCACATAGGCGACTGCAAGTTTTGTGGCAGATCTCACCCAGCTGGCAAATGCCCGGCTTACGGCAAGACATTCAACAGATGCAACAAAGCTAGCTCTTGATCTTGAGCCTAGCAGTACCTTTTGGGCGGTAAACTGCGTTGCGTTTGAATCCCCAGCCATCGATCCACACAGAATAATATCCGAAATGGAGTCAGACAGACTCCTTCAACGAATAGTTCGCCGCATTCGGTCTGGTGACTGGCGAGACTGCACACAAGCAGAGGCAGCCTTTAAGAAAGTCGCGGAATGCCTGACCCTAGAGAATGGCCTGATCTACATGCGCCGCCGAGCATTCATTCCACCAAGGCTCAGACGAGAGGCCTTCGACGCAGTGCATGACACTCATACGGGTTCCAACGCAGCGCACAAGTTGCTTGCACAGACCTGTTGGTGGCCCGGTATGCAGAAGGACGTGGAGCAATTCGTTCATCAATGCAGGCATGCACTCAGTTAAGACCTCGTCTACAAAAAACTCAGGACACTTGGCCACCTGCCACCGCTCCATTTCAAAGAGTGCACATGGACTGGGCTTTTGTACCAGCCGTTGGCAACATTCTCATCGTGGTTGATGCGTACTCGGGCTGGATAGAAGCTTTCCCCACAAAGGACAGATCAGCAGACAGTGTCATCAACTCGCTGCGAACGGTTTTTACTCGCTTTGGTGTTCCGGAGCTGGTTGTTTCGGACAACGCAGCGGAGTTCACCTCGGCTCCACTATTGGCCTGGTTGGAAAAGAACGGTGCTCGTAAGATGGAGAGCCCTCTATATTCCCCTCAATCTAATGGTGCAGCTGAGCGAACCGTCCAGACTGTCAGGAAGGCCCTGCAGGCATGGACCCAGCGTCTAACACATGGCAGCTTTATCGCTTTTTTGCAGAGGGCTCTGCTACATCATCGCAATTCTTCAACTTCACGCGGACGAACCCCTGCCGAGCTCGTGCTAGGACGGCGACTTCGGGTTCCGGTGGTCTCCACCTTCCAGCAGGGCGACCCGGTGCAGTTCAAGGGTGCGACACCACCAGCTCTCGAGCTGAGTTCCTGATGTCGCAAGGGCGCAATACCTCCTGGCTGCTGACGGCGCCAAACTACACCTGGCTTCAAACAATCAATTCGGCTCGCTGGCTCCTGCCTCTGAAGCCGATGAGGAAGAAGAGGAAGTTCACCAACAACCACAAACTATATGCCGGAGATTCCCCCAGAGATCGCTCCGACAAGAAGAAGCACTAGGGTGAGGAATCCCCCAAATCGCCTTGTGCCATAGGCTCAGACTGAGTAAGCCGTGATCGCGTTATTTCACTGACTGCGAAGTTTACTAGCTAGTTCTTAAAGTTTGCTTGTTTGACTGTCTTGCGGACGTCGTTATCCATCGTCTTCCGTTGCAGATGGGGACATGTGGTAGTGGCTGCTAGCTAGAGCTAGCGTTGTTGCACTTTACCCAATCTTATCCTTTTTATGTCTATGGTAGCAACCAGCTATACGTTCTTAAGCTTTCGTTCTCAGCCTCTCACCTATGTTATAACTTCTATGCTTGAATAAACCTTGCGACAGCTTCGTTCAAACTACGACACTGTCAGCGTGGAAAACCGATTGTATCACCGTCATCGCGTAGAAGCGGCTGATCTAGCCTCAGCGGCAGACAGTCCATCAGATGCAGACCGATTGTCGTCCAACAACACACTATCGACTTTTTTCAGGGATTCATAGCTTAAAGGTCCTCCAACTCAGAAAAGCCAGGCGTAAGAAAGCGGACAGAAGCTGAATCGTGCATTTAATAGAATTGTCAGCAAGTTGTCGGCAAGGCGAAGAACTTGTTCGTAAGCACAGTGCAAATTGTCCGCCATCTTGTGCGCTGGACCTAGAAACTATTTAAAGCACTTCCATTCAGTGACGAACCTGCCCAGTCCGATCGCTCAAAAGAAGCGTCAAGCAGTTAGTTTGCTGCAATTGTACACACGAATTAACGAAAAGTCTAATTTGTTCCTGGCTGAAGTCAGAAGACTCTCGTAGTTGTTCATCTATGCGCTGCTATGGACGCGAGCCGAAATCGCGCGCTACGAGCTACGATGATCATCCTCTACGAGTGCTGCGAGTGCTAAGGCGAACGGAATCAAGCAAATTATGAAGGATCATATACTACTAACCTATTTCCTTCAGAAGAGCCAGTTTTTTATTATCTTCGCGTAAAATTAGCAGTGAGTCTAATATATCTTTTTATACACTGTTGCTTATACACTGCCTACAATCACCAGCAGAATACGCAAAAGGAGGCCTTTTAAACACGAGTGACGAGACGAACGTAAATGGTAACAAATTTTCTGCAGCTATTTAGCTTTTCCTGGTGATATCAGTGAATTTTTTTAGTCACGTACATAACATGTTCAGCTTCTCCGCTCATAGTCACCTTCCAGCGTCAAGTACTAACAATGCAGATTAGCTATGAACTGTATTGGCGTGTTTTGCACCATGCATTTGCATTTAAAATACTAAAGATTTTTCTATTGCTCATTGGCAGGTCTTTCTGGTATCTCAAATGGCTTTGAGTTGATCCAACCTGAGCCGTTTTGGTGCATGATCCGATTGACCACCGACAGGGCAATTTAGCCAGTGCATAGAGTACTTTTCGTACTAAGGACGGCCAGAACCGCCACGGGGAGTCGTTATAGAAAAACTTCTTAATGGCATAATGATCAGAAAATAATAGAAAATTCAATTACGGACGACAAACTTACTAAAAGCATAAGACAACAATGTACCAACTTTTTATGAAGGAGAGGAACGGGCAAAGTACTGTCGGCATTGCTCGAAGACATTTGCTAAAATAATAATTGTGTGACATTTTTCAGACATGAGCTCCAATAAACAAATTAAAAAACAATTTATCAATAGGAAAATAAGAAAATAAAGATAATTTTATCAATACGTAGATTATGTAGGCCCGACTTTTTTACTTCGCCGACAGATTTTTTGTTTCATAAACGTACATTTTCACGTTGGAAAGCCGAAAACAAAGTTCCGCGTCAGCATGTACAGACAGCATCAGCATGTACAGATTCGCATGTTAGCATCCTGCTGTATAATTGTAGCAATCCTGAGCTCTGGACTCTACACAAGACGGACTGGCAAGCATGAAAAAAACAGTCACTGAGCTGAGCGTGTGCAAATCCTCCGCTCAAAGCTCCAATGGCAGCAGCTTTAAAAATTAACATTATTCTAGGAGTATTCAACTGAAACAGCAGCCTCTTTAGTTCCTTAAATTGGCGGTCATGTATTCTACGGCTCTAATTTGGCAGCAAGGAAAAAGCAATTGGAAGCACTTTCCCAAGTACCTTTCCATGCATTGAGTACACATGTGCAGAAGGTTCAGGTGCTGTCCTTAAAGTACTGTCAACGAAAGCTCTGCTGCTCGTTAAAGTAACTGGATTAGCCTGTGTTGCATAGGCGACAATACTATCGTTACCCGGTCCAGTATCTATGATCAGGAACTCCTCGCCATTTTCAAGCAGGGTGTTTCTTAGCCCTGAAAAGTCCGATCTCAAATTCTCTGAGATGGTAACAGCAGATTCATTTAACATGTCAGCAGTGGCAGCAGCAACGACCTATCTAGTCGATTCTGCAGTACCGGTTGCTCTATCCCTGACTCAGCAAAGCCTCCGAAGTCTCTTTTCGAATGATTTGGGAGCATGACTGTTCCGCTATGAGCTGAATGAGCGCACCATTAGTCACTCGAATCTGACCACGACAATACAACCGCTCATTAACCACAAGTCCAAGATGACTGCCCAGGCTCCTGCAGATCCCTCTCTTTAGCATACTATGTAACAGCCTTTGTGCTTCAGCTTTGTACGGCCTCTCTGAGTTAGCAGCTCCATCAACAAATTGGCCTTTATGTGCTGGCAGTAATATACTAGTATATTACTTATCTGTACATGGAGATATTAATTTCAATGCTGATTCACTTATAGCAAAAACTATTTTAGTCTTCTTAATTAGTTTACGATGAAAATAGAAAAAATTTAAAAATGTGTTTTTACAAAAATTCAACAATTTAGACTTTATTGACAGTCGTCCCGTTTACTATAGCATACTTGTAACCCACATCAAAGTATGTAAATTTTAAAGCAATGCTAAAACGCTTCAGTAAAAGTGCACATTTTAATACACAATGCTATAATTCACATCAGCCTGACATTGGACATCAAATAACTGTGAACCATCGGCTAGATCCTACTGTAAAAATACATGTAAATGTTTTGGCATTATCCACCAACGCACAGAAAGGAAGCAGAAAACTAAATACATGTACAGAATGGAAAAAACCTTAACTACACGTAAAACTGCCTACTCGCATAACTGCGCATATCCGCTAATGCCCATCTAAAAAGGCCTTCATTAAGTTTCAGCTTGATTGTTTGATTCAGTTAGCAAAGTGTTTCTCTGCTAACAGTAATATCTTGTGCTCTTAGCAGTTGATAAGTCCACCATTCCTTCAAAAATTGAGTACGGGTCTACGAAAGATGCCAGAAAAGTGTATGTAGCAGTTGTGCATGTAGCTAAGTGGGCGATGGTGGGAAGAAGTGAAAAAGTGAAAACCGAAGCGCATACATGTACAGTAGTAGGACGTACGCGCACGGTAATTTTTTTCAACTCATTTTTACGAAAGGACAACGCTTTAAAACGTACATGTATTCTTACACTAATAGACACTTCGCCACTGCTACGCCTGACAGAAGAATCAGCAAAAAAACTGCAAACGGTGGTCACGGCGCCGTCGGTCATAGAAATGCCGCTATTGCGGCCACCGCCGCCGCTAGTCACGGAACTGTTGCCGCCGGCCATTGAAATACCGCTATTGCGTCCGCCGCCGTCATGGAAATGCCGCTGTTGTGGCCACCGCCGCCGGTCATGTAAATGCTGTTATTGGGGCCAACGCCGCTGCCGCCGGTCACGGAACTGTTGCCATGGAAAAGGCGCTATTTCGGCCGCTGTCGCCGCCGCTATCGCTGGTCACGAGTAGGCCGTCATCTCGGTCACTGCTGCTTATGGTTGCTATAGTTTCCATTTGTTCCACTGGGTGCGCAGTAAATACAATTTCATGGCGACTTTCTCAAATGTCTATCAGCTGCTTTGAAGTAAGCTTTTTGGCGTGTGGTCCTTTGGAATGCCAACGCGCTGCCTCTACGATCTCTTTCCAACTTGGAATCTTGGATTGGTCTTCGTTACTACAAAATTTTTTATGCTATTGTAGCCCGCAAACATGCGGCAACACAAATACATATTGTGTATCTTGGCTCGCATGCCCAGCTGCTTGAGTCACACACATCGACTCGTAGCGTTCCTCGCTAGACAGCACCTCTTTCAAACAACTGTCAGAACGGAGGCGTGGTGGTAGCAAATTTTCTCTTTAGAGCAGTTCAGCGCAACCACTTGGCTATACTCTTGAACCTACCCCTTAAATTTCCAGGGTGTCGCCCACGGTCCAGTCATTCACCCGAGCCGAGCTGTTTTGCCCAGAATCTGTAGGACACATAGGATGTTGAGTCGTCGACCAGCGTTATTTTGGCCAAGTTGACGGGGGGTTCTTTTTTTCAGGAATTCCTTAGGTGGTTCGATGCTCTCGATTACACCTCCGAGGTCAACCTTTCTGTTTAAGCAGCGAGAAAGTGCACAGTAAACTGCATCGGTAATGAAAAATTCGATGTATTTTATAACACTTTTTCATGGCAACGGCAGACATGGCAACGGCAGACAGGTTGCCGTTTTTTATAAACCACACTGGCTGATTGAGGCTCGCTCTTTTGGGTCGCCATGAATATCGTTTTCTTGTCTACTGGCGAAGTTATCTCGAACTCGTTGTCAGTGCAATTGTAGGTCGGATTCGCAGACTTCACCCAACCGCCAAACGATCGTACAGCAGTTGAATCTTGGAACATGTGGTGATTTTTCAAGTCGCGACCAAAAACGCTGATCCGAACTTCCTCTGCTCACCAAAACGAAGGAAAACACTTAGGCGTTTCATTTGCGTTGGTGTAACTTGAGCTCCTTTACTCGTGACATCAGGCCGATTACAGCACCATCCATCAAGCCGGGTACAAGAGCTGCAGTAGGCAGGCAGTATCCGACAGAAGCTAAGCAGAATGTCAGCAGTTCGAGTCTGCATTGAAGCAAAGAATTTATCTTTGTAACCTGTGACAATAATGATTGTATCCTATGCAGATTCATGGAGATGGTAAACATTTAAATTTAAAGATACTTTTGCTGGGAGCTGCGTTAGTCTTCTAGAGGGTAATACCCTTTGCAAAGAGTATTACTAATCTGGGTGAGCAGTGCTAATCTGACGTACAATGGAGTAATAAATATGCTAGAGGATTGCAAATCAAATTTGAACTGCAAATCGCAAACATTTCAAATGCTTTCGATTATTGAGTAGCATATGGAGATCAGTGGCCATCTGCTCGCAGATTTTGCGGAACAGTGCTGGTGAACCATTGCTAAACTGCTGGTAAAGCATTGCTAAAGTGATGGTGAACCACTCTAATTTTTTTATAAATGCTACTTTAAACAGAAGAAAACTCAACGCAAGAAAAAGCAAAAAAAAATCACCATGTCAACCATAAAAGAAGCGGTCTGTCGAGCATAAAATACTCAATGGGAATTGCTAAGATGTCAGGGCTGGTATGGGAAATTGCTTTGATTTCAAGGCTCATAGGAGAATTTCTATGATCTCTAGGCTTAGGGGGGAATTGCTATAATGATGTGATTCTGGGGAGAATTGCTTGGGTTCAAAGTTTCATTTGTGAAATTGCTGAGTTATAAAGGAGTGCTGAAATGCTGTGACTCGGCTGCAGGTTAAGGTTATGGTTAGAGCTCAATTATAGAGCGATCGTCGTGTCAGTCAATAATGATTCATCGAGGAATTGCTAAGATTAAAGGCTCTTGGGGCGAATTACTTCAATGATTTGGCTCTTCGGGGAATTGCTCACAGGTCAAGGCTTTCGGTGAAATTTAGATTTCAAAGTTTATGAGGAAGTTACTTTATTGCTGAGGCTCAAGGCTCCTGGGGCAAATTGCTAACATACCAAGGCTCACTTATGAGTCGCGCCGTGCACCCCCTGCACAGAGCTGTTGAGACTCGGCCAGGTCTTCGACCAGGCCTGGAGACTCCCGCTCTGCTGCACCCCCTGCTGCCTTGGCTCCGTCTCCCCTGCCGCCACACTTGCCTTTCCGGAGCTCCCCCTCCCTCTTTGTACTTCCCCCTCTACCCTATCTCTCTGCGCTCCGCCCTATTCTTCGTGTACTTTTCCTGTCTCCCCTCTTTTTGCCCCTTTTCGCACTATTTTCCTGTGCTGTCCCCCCTTTCTCTGCGTCTACTTACAGTATTTTGTGCGCTCACCGTCACCCCATCCCTTCTTAAACTCCCAAACGGTGACGCAAGTTGTGTGACCCCTTCTTCCCCTCGATGACTCATCGATAACTCATCCCCCTCCCTTGCGCAACCTTTTCTCATGCTATTGTTCTCCTCCCCAAATTTCTCATACGACACCCACCCCACCTCCGCTTCTATTGTTCTCGTTTTTTATTCTTTTGTCCTCTTTACCCCCACCAATTATCACATTTTCTCCGATTTTCTCTTTCTATTGTTCTCGTTTTCGCACCTAATTATCACCTTTTCTCCAATGTTTGCTTTTATATTGTTCTCGATTCTCCCCAATTATCCCCGAATTCCAATTCCTTTGTTCTCGACCCCAGCCCCATTGTTCTCAATGTTTGCTTGCGCAACACTTTCTCGGCCTCCCGCTGCGCCAATTATCCCCCACCCCACCTCCGGATTGCGCAATTCTCCCATTTCTCATGTTGCTATGCCGTTTTCGTGCTTCTCATCATGACTCATTCTGACGTCATTCTGCCGGCAGCCAATCAGAGAGAGAGAGTCATGGAAACGACCTTGGAGCGGCGGCTGGGAAGGCTATATAAGGAAGCGGTTTTCGGCATGAGAATCCTCAGATGGGTTCCTTCTCGTCCTACTGTGGACTTGCTGTCAGACCTTGATCTGACCAGGTTCGTCTATAGGACGAACCTCTTCCGGTCCGCGGTCTGATACCGCCAAGTTACCTTTGCTCCTCAAGTGAGCTCGCCTATCGGCCAGCGGTCTGATACCGCCCAGCATCATCAGCATCGCCTGATCTACATCAGCGCCTCGTCGCTTCAGTGCATCGCCGCTTCAATGTCTGCCTATCTACAGCCTACAGCCGTCCCCGGTCACTCCATCGTTCTCTCTCTCTCTCTCTCTCTCTCTCTCTCTCTCTCTCTCTCTCTCTCTCTCTCTCTCTCTCTCTCTCTCTCTCTGTGCAGCTGCCGGTAAGTCCTCATTACTAATTTGTGCTCTATTGCCTTTGCTTATCCGGGATTTGCCTATTTTTCCATTGCTTGATTAGAGGGCTGAGCCAATTGTGATACCGTATCTCTTGCTGTATTTTACTCAATAGTGAAGCCGCCTAATTGCCTGACTATTTGCCTAAGGGCCTAATTATTAACTATTAACTAACCTCATCATTCACTCTTTCACCACCATTTCACTCATGGCTTGCTAAGCCTTTCTCCCGGGGTGTCGAAGCATAAGGAAGTTTGGGTAAGCGAATGGCCTCTCCCCGTGCAAAGCCCGCCTGTGAGTGCGTGCTGTGAGGTCGTGTAGTACGCGCAGTAGAGGGATTAGCGAGTCTTGGCACAGAACGGCAGTAGGAAGGTTACAACCCCATGCTAACGCGTCCCTTCGCCCTGAGCAATCTAAACTATAGACAGTACATGTTCACCTCATACTACTCTCAGTAATCAAAGTCGCAAGTCAGCCTCGCTCACAGTCACAAAGGATCCCCTGCTAAGAAATCCTCCAGATTGAGCCCTGAGTTCCCGAACATGCCCCAAGCAGAGTCCCTGTACTCGGCTGCATGTGTCTCCCCTGTTAGCCTAAATCTCCTGGTAACCATCCCAGGCGGGGCTCTAGCCTCGTGAGGTCTGGTAGTAAGATCCAGGTGCGCCAGGTCACATAGAGTGGTGGCAGCCACTCGGTCATACTATGACCGAGTGACCAACTATTGCACCTTGGCTACAGGTGGGGTCCATGTGGGTCCTTGGCCCTCTGGTCACGAAGCGCTACCAAAGCTATCAATTATGTGGGCGGGACAGTCTGATGTTGGAGGTCCGTCAGGTCATTGCCCGGTCATAGGCAGCCTACGGTCATTGCCCCCACTAGTCATGCGTTCGTCTCTACGGAGCGGACAGGCGACAAAGGCGGTTACATCGAAATGGTGGCAGCGGTGGGATCTGGTGCAAACAGCGCTGCATTTCGGACTGGTGGTTTAGATGTGACAAGCACACCTGTGGCATCCCTCAGAATGGTGGCCGAAGCGCAAAGAGTGCCATGTCTAAATCCATCAATTATAAAAATCGCCGAGCGTCATTCTCTTCTTCCATGTCGTGAGGCAACAAAAACCCAAAAATATTAATGTAATGTTTCAAACTTTTTCGGGCTGCGAATTCGTTCAATTCGTTCAAGTTCAAAATTCATTCATTCGCAGAAAGCCCGTGATTCAATTTAAAATTAAGTTTGCCGATCAGTTTCAGCGCTAGAAAGTGTGAAGTGGTAGACGAGCGGATTTGATTTCAATCAGAATAGCTACCTGGTAACGGAGTGTGTGAAGAACTGCGAAAGTGAGTTTTCCGGACTCACTTTCTATTTTACGGTAATATGCTTTATTTCCCCTCCCTTTCTTTCTCTCGCCTAGCCTACAGCGGAACTGTGTGAGTGTTGAGGTGGACAGCCAGCCAGGTACGGAAGCCTCATCACGCAAGCACAGGGAAGCTGGAAGCGAAGCATTTTTTTTTTCATTGTCCTACCTCTTTCTTTTACTCGGGGGAGTGTAACAGTCGCTCTCCCTGATCGCTCAGTTAATCCTAGAAATGCGTAGAGACCGGAGCGTGTTTTGTTTGTCCATTAGAATGAACAGCTATCAAGGGCTATGGAGAATTCGCTATATATGCAAAGTAAGGGAAGCAGTAGACATGGCCTTGGAAACATTGGGGGATATCAAAGTCTCGCAGGAATGGGAATAGCGGTGTGATTGTATCTGTGGGATATCAGTGTGTCACCTCCTATGGAATACCTGCGATCAGCCCGGACCTGGATTCTGCGGTAACCTCTGGTGCCTTCATGGCTGGGATTCGATCCCAACATATCTGCTGACTCTCCCCACTACATTGCAGACCCGGTAGTAACTGCTTTGGTTGCATTTGGGCTGGTGTAGTGGCTAGAAATAGTAGATCCCATAGTTTCCTATTGGTAGTGGAGTTCAGTGAGTATTGGAATGGTGTACTGGAAGTCTGGTGGTCCCCAGTGATCTCGTAATTTTTCCTGCTGCATTCTCCTTAAATAATTTCTTCCCCCTGCCGTCAGTCTGATCGGGCCGTCAGTCTGATCGGGGAGGTGGGTGTGCCAATCAGCCCGACCCGGTAGAACGGCGCTCCTGCCCGACTTGTCAGCCTGGCCCAGGAAGGCGCTATTGCGCCACTCTTCCCCTTTTGGCCACTGCAGCCCACTAAGTGCTTAGACGCAGGGCTGCATACAGTCCTCTAATTTAAGGCCCCGGTACATAGAGTGCCACCCCAGTGCCCCGCAAGGTCAATAAGACGTTGACGTCTCCGGCAACTTGGAATAACCTAGATGGAGGTACCGCTGTCTCCTGGTAGAACCGGGCGTTCAAGTACAGTAAAGTGGAGAGGCTGACAACTGTAAGACTTTCTCCGCCATCAGATAAAGGTCCCAAGTATGCTATTTCGAGCTGCAGCAAAGGTGGAGTATCGGAGGGACAAGCATTTCAGGAAGATACTCATTTAGATCTGTTTATCTTAGGAAAGCGGGCGAGGGTTTCAGGCTTGTAATCCGCCTAACCTGAAAACTTCGGGGACAGTTTAGTCTGGACTCCCGCTGCGCGCCTTCGCTCTGAACAGAAAGAGGAGATTTTGGTTTTTGTGGATTCTGCTAGACGTAGGGGAGTTGGATTCCCGCCTTTTGTGAAGCCGCGTGTACAAGATTGGTAGTCCTGAGAGTAGAAGCCCCTCTGGGCGCTGACGGTTTTCCGGTTGTGCAAGGGCAATAAAGTGGGAGGATCTTCATGGAAATTGCTCCCGCCACTTGGGTTTTTGGGTCCAGGCGCCAACGCTTCTTCGTAGTGGCTTTCTTAAGGAAATGGGGTCCGGCGTGCAACCCTAGGGGAGAATTTGTACAGGTGCCGTAAGTCCGTTTACGGTCGGCATTTGGGTTCCTTAGCATGGCCGCAAAATGAAGGTCAAGTCTCTCTGAATAGCTAATTTTTCCCTGTCAGGATGTGCCATAGACAATTGGTAGTGGTAGCCGCAATTTGAGTTTGTGTGCTTTGCCGAGTGAAGCCGTTAGGACTGCCTAGATGGAATTATGTGGAGCCACCCGTTTTTCAATTTATTCTCTTCGACGCCGCAAGTGTGTGAGTTTTGTCTGTGTTTGTGTGTGTTTGAGTGTGTTTGTGTGTTTCGGATCAACTTTTCGGTCTTTACCTGTAGTTGCCCCGGTTTTCTTTTATTTTCCTTCCCGGTGGTGGGTACTCCCCCAGCTATCCGGCATTCACATGTCACGGGCGCGTGGAGATAGGGTCGTAGAAGCTGTGTGCGCAGACGCCCCTGGTCAACCACCCTCGGCCGCTGACACCCCAGCAGTTGCCGCCCCCGCAGCCGCAATGGCCGCAGCCGCTGGTAACCAGGTCCCTCAGCCTCCAGAAGCAGTAGTAGTTGAGGAACCAGATGAAGGAGTAGCAGCTCCCGCTCCCAATCAGGGTGACGCAGCAGCCGCCGCTGCTCCCCCGGACGCAGCCCAGAATCCTCCTCAGGCAGTCCCGCAGCTAGGAGACTTAGTTGCTGCTATAGCCAATGCGTTTAACCAGCTAAACATGGGCCAAGAAGCTCAGAGGCCGAAGATCTACGAAGAGAAGTTCTCTCCCGGCGAACACTGTTTTGTTCAATAGGTAGAGAGGATGATCTACAAGCTGGACGCAGAGAGAAGTGTAGGAGACCAGGCTAGGAAGCAGGTACTTATCTCCCACCTTCCAG
Organism: Macrostomum lignano; assembly: GCA_002269645.1. NCBI lineage: Eukaryota > Metazoa > Platyhelminthes > Macrostomidae > Macrostomum > Macrostomum lignano. The sequence continues at coordinate 178,733 of NIVC01000497.1, read as the reverse complement.
GTGAATTTTAGAACCTAGCCTTAGGTTTAGACGGGCAATTGTCATTTGAGCAGTTCGTAGCAAGATTAGGAGGACAGTTAGGCGAGGCCAACACTGACCTGGCTAAGAGAAATAAGCTGAAGAATCTGAGCCAGAAACCAGGCCAATCACATAGTGCTTTTGCCGCTATGATCAGATCTCAGATAACGGCCATGTTTCCTCAGATTCAGGGTGAGCAGAGAGAACAAGAGATCGTGTATACCTATTTGGAACACGCTAAGCTCCCTCGCCAGGTCAGAAAAGATCTGTTGAGCCGTCGCTGGCAGACAATCGAGCAGGTTCTAGAACAGCAGCAAGCCCTGTTAGAGGCCGCCGACTTGGCTGGGAAATGGGACAGTAGTGGCCCACCCAAGTCTGAGTCCCGCGCTGAAGTCCGTCTGCAACCTCAGCAGCCGCCCAGGCCCCCTCGCAAGTGGTTCAGGATGGTGAACCAGGAATCTGACGAGACGAAGGAGGACGGTGACGGCCTATCAGAGATGCAGGAGAGGTTGGGCGCGCTAGAGCAAACGCAAAAGGATCTGCGAAATCAGCTGGTGCAGCTCAATAAAACCATAAGAGTGACAGCAGAGTCTGTTGCCCAGCTGCCCCAGCAGATGAGGCCTCCTCGCCCCGCCACTCCCAACAGGAACTGGAGGCAGGGACAGGGCGGTTCTAATAGCAATAGGAACTGGCGCCAATCCCAGCCCCCGCCGCTTGCAATTCAGGAGGCGCCCACGCCGCAGGCGCCGGATGTGCGGCAGCAGCAATTGCAGTTTCGTGCGTCACCCGATCGCCATATGAGGGCATCGACCTGGCTGTGCAGAATCTGCAGAGCATGATGACGTCAATGGGCGGTCTCAGTCTGCAAGAGTACGGACTGCCTGCCGCCTCCGCTATGCCGAAAGTCGGGCCGCTGCAGTTTGACACGGTCGAGCAGGCGGAGATCACCGAGATGCGACTGCTGCTTCCGGTGGTGAAAAATGGTACCCGTGCCAACCATATCCTGGCGTGTGTGAGCAAGTCCCCGCTATGGTCTTTGTTCCGGAGGCACCGCCTTTCCAAGAACATCCGGCTGCAGAGCTTTGCAGATGCTGAGCTGTACCGTCGCTACATGCAGCTGCTCATGCAGGTAAGCTTTGTTCTTGTTCCTTCTAAAAGCAGAACACCTGTGCAGCTTGTGACTCTCGTAAATTTTCCGCTAGAAAGATCGGCTCTGGGTCGGCTGATCAGTCGGACGACACCGTCTGCCTTCCTGCCGAGATTGTCATTCCGGCGGAGGCGTCGCTGTCCGAGCTGATCCAGTTTGTGTACCCTTCGTTCGAGGCGTCAGCGGAGCGCGACGGCTACTTTGCCAGCCGAGCAATCCTGGCGCCCTACAACGATGCGGTTGACGCGATCAACAACGAGTGCCTGGCAATGTTTCCAGGCCAACTGCACGAGTATCGCTCAGTGGACAGCGTGGCTGACGAGGAAGCAGCAACGCATTTTCCTCCGGAGCTGCTGAATCAGCTGGATGCTCCAAACTTTCCTACTCACCTGCTCAAGCTCAAGGTGGGCATGCCGCTGGTTCTGCTGCGGAATCTGAATCCACCATGGCTGTGCAACGGCACCCGGCTGACTATCCTGGAGCTGGGCGTGAACGTGCTGCGCTGCAAAGTCGCTGCCGGCCAGTTCACTGGAGATGAGATCCTGCTGCCGAGGATTCCGCTGGAGCCCAACAATGCTGACCTGCCAGTCTGCTTCAAGCGGCTGCAGTTCCCAGTCAAGCCGAGCTTCTGCCTGACGATTCACAAGTCGCAGGGCCAGTCACTCGACACCGTGGGCATCGACCTGGCTGTCGGCTGCTTTGCTCACGGCCAGCTGTACACGGCGCTTTCCCGGGCCAAGAACGTCGACAGCGTGCGCGTCCGAATCTTCGGTGAGAGAACGAAGAATGTCGTGTACCCTGAGGTGCTGACTGACTGAATCTGGGAATGCCAAAGCCGTCACAAGTACAGCCAACTGATATGTAAATGGTGTTTAACACCAAGGGCCCACGGAAAGCATATCAGTTTAAATCCTGTTACAGTGGCACCATTATCATTCAAAATTTGGAAAGCACCATAGTTTTAGAAATTTTAGACTGATAATTAGCAGCCAATAGCTGAAGCAGATATAAAAAAGCTAGATAAAATAATAATGAGCTCTATAGTTAAATTCAGGCACAAACAGCAGCTTATCCTTAAAGCTAATACGAGCTGAGCACATTGTTGCTACACTTGCAAGTAGTGGCTTGATTAAAAAAAATATTTTTTACTTCAAATAATCAAATTTGTGCTTAGCGAACAAACTAAACTATAAACTGAAGCAATTCAGCTGTAAACTGTTTAGTTAAAACAGTTCAGCAGTGGGTCAAACTTCATTGGCAGGAACGATAGCAGATGGTGTTGTAGGGCGAGCAGCCATTCTATGTTTTATCTCAGAGATATTCTCTGTTTCGCAGCTATAAGCCCACCTGTCCCACCTTTGCTGTAGACCACAGACTAACAGTATGTTAAATACCCATGCTATGGAACATCAGCGGGCCTTAATGAAGTCTAGGGCAATACCGGCAATACAAATTATTGGCCTACTGGGCAACAAGGTCGTGGTACAATTCCATGTCAAATTCATATCTTCTCTTGGGCTCACACCTCAGGCTTAGACCATGTCTACCCCATATGCTTTTAAACCGAGCTATATACTCACGTTTAAAATCTCACCGAGATATAGACTCGCGTTTCACGTTTGAAATTCTTAAAATGTTCGCTGAGCACAGATTTGAAGTCAAAATAATTTACCGAACGAAAGTGTAGGATTGCCAATTTTTGTGCCACTGTAGTGAGAGCAGGTTGGTTGCATAGTGTTGGCCCTGAAGAAGCAGTTGAAAAGTACATGTTCGCTACTTTCATGATTCATACTTTCTTCTGCTTAAACCTTGTCTTGCTGGTGGCAATTTCTGCAGAAGCATCTCCCTAACTTACATATTCTGTTTGGTTCCTTGCGAGGAGAAAACTCTTGAAAATCAATTAGGATATTCTAATAGAAATAGGATGTGCTGATTTTTGTCGGAGTAAGAAAAGAATATTAACTACGAAGTTCTTTATTCCAGTTCCATTAAAGTGCACTCACAAATAATAGTGCGAATTATAGTATACTTTAAATTTGAGCTCATGATTTCAAAGTTCAAAGTTCGAAAGATTAAAAGTTTAGACGTCTAGAAGCATTTCGTCGTCATCATCCTGAGCCGGCTGGACAGGCTGCCGCTGCTGCGGAGCCGGCTGCTGCTGCTGCTGCTGCGGAGCCGACTGGTACTGGTTCTGCTGCTGCTGCTGCTGCTGCGGAGCCGACTGGTACTGGTTCTGCTGCTGCTGCTGCTGCTGCGGAGCCGACTGGTACTGGTTCTGCTTCTTTTTCTTTTTCTTCAGGGCTCCTCCGTATCCGGCTCTGCCGATCTAGAGGGGGGCAGGCGCCCCATGCTGCGAAGTAGGCCGATGATGGCCTCCGGGGACTCCATCAAGTCCTCGGAGGCGAGCCCGTGGACTGCCCGGTAGCGGTCGCCACAGGGGCAGTCGTGTAGGATGTGGCGCACCGTGTCCTCCGCGCCGCAATCGGGACAGGCAGCGGAGTCCGCGATGCCAAGCCTGTGGCGGGTGCTGAAGTTAATCATACTGGCGCCAGCGCGGAGCTGGTTTATCAGCACGTGGAGGCGGCGTGGGAGGTGGGCCGGTGGTGGTTTGGCCGGTGCCGCGTAGTCGGCGTCCATGGCCCGGCGGCGGCGGCGGAGGGCTGTCCTAGCCGCTTGTAGCTGGAGCGGCACGTGTTGTTGGTCAAGGGCGGCCGCTTCCGATGCCGCTTTGTCGGCCTCCTCGTTGCCCGCCAGACCGCAGTGGGCTGGGACCCAACGGAAGGTGACCGTGCGGTTACCGGTCGTGAGACGGAGAAGAAGGTCCCAACAGTCCGACGCCACGCTGTCAGTTTGGGCCAGAGGGCCGGCACTCAGGGCCTGGACCGCGCTCAGGCTGTCGGTAGCGATGGTGACAGACGGGGGGGCATCGTTGGAGAGAAGGAGCCTAAGGGCCTCGCGGATGGCGACCAGCTCCGCCGTAAAGCTGCTGCACCAGGCTCCGGCGGGTACGCAGTGGCGGGTACGCAGTGGCGGGTGCCAGGAACCTCCCATTGAGCGATGGCCGCTCCCCCGCCGTTCCGCGAGCCTTCGCCGACGGACCCGTCGGTCCAAATGACGCACGGGCTGGCGGCCAGATCGGCGACGGCGGGGCTGACGCGCTCCAGCTTCTCGAGCGCCGTCATCTGGCGGGAGACCAGGGCGGTGAGAGAGGTGTCGAACTCAACCGTCTCCGCCCCTTCGGCATCCCAGGGTGGCGGGCCAAGGTGGCGAGCCGCGCGTGGGAGACGGTCGAGCTCGCAGCCGCTGCATAGCTCCTCGGCGGATCTACGCCAACAGCCCCTGTGGGGGCGGTTGGCATCCAAGGCCGCTCCGGGTTGGCGGCTACGCTCTTCGCCGACGTCGCCTGCCCCGTCGACCCGGTGCGCGTCAGGCGCCGTTCTGGCCTGAGCTGCGTAAGTACGGTTCTTTAGGCGAGGTCGCGTGGTCTTGGTGGCGATGGTGTGGGCCTGTAGCCGCGCCATACGCTCGCGCAGCATGCTGGCGCGCTCCAACGCGACATGACTGACCGGGGGGAGCTCTGCGATACTGAGAAGTCGGTCGGTGTGGGTGGTTTGGACGCACCCTGTGATGAGCCGCGCACAGGCGTTTTGTTGTCGTTCAATCATGAGTCGGGTGCTCGGGGCTGCTCCCGCCAGCCAGATTCCGCTGCCGTAGTCGGCCACTGAGCGCACGGTGGCGGTGTAGACCGCTCGAAGGGTGTCTTGAGTTGCGCCCAGTTGGCGGTGAGCAATGGCCTGAAGGGGTCGTCTGCGGGCGGCCATGCGGCGGCGAATGTCTTTGGCGTGTTCGGCAAAGCCGAGATGGTCGTCGAGTTTCACCCCAAGGAAGACTGGGTGGGGCTCAAAGGCCAGTTGTTTGTTGCCGATGCTGACATTGAGCCGAGCCTTGCCTCTATTTTCCGCTGGGCTGAGGCTGAAAATGCTGTAGCTGCATTTGCCTGGGCTCAGCAGCACTTTCCAGCGCTCGCACCAACGTTGGACCGCGTCGAGAGCCGGTTGAAGTTTGCTCGCGCAGTTGGCTAGCTTGCGGTCCAGGGCCAGCAGGGCGCTGTCATCGGCGTAGAGGCTGGTCTCGACCTCCGGGGCGGCTTCCGCGATGGCCTTTGGCAGGTCGTTCACGTAAACCAGCCAGAGGAGCGGGGCGATGACGCTCCCTTGGGGCAGTCCCTCGCGAAACACTCGCTCCTTACTGGTGGCGCTGCCGAAGCGGACCTTTGCGCGTCTGTCATTGATGAAACTGTTAATCCATCTGAGAAAGCAGACGGGGACGCCGAGTTCGCGCAGCTTACAGATGAGGGCCTTGCGCCAGACCCTGTCGTAGGCCCTCGAGAAGTCAAGCAGGCAGAGCACTGCTCGTTGAGCCTGCGGGTCCTCTAGTCCGTCGAAGATTGCCTGGGCGATGCGAGCGATCTGCTCTTCGCACGATCGGCCCTGGCGGAATCCAGCCTGCACCGAGCTGAGCATCCCGCGGTCTTCGAGGTCGTGGTGCAGGCGGAGGTAAACCATTTTTTCGGCGACTTTGGCTATGCAGCTAGTCAGAGCCACTGGGCGATAGCTGCCGGGGTCATCCGCGCGTTTTCCGCGTTTGGGTATCGGGATGATGATGGCCCGGCGCCACTGATGCGTTTGTTAATGAGATTCAGGAGCCTGTTCTCGCTGCGGGCCGGGAGGCGTTTGAGCATCTCGTTTGTCACCTCGTCCGGGCCTGGGCTCTTTCTGGACTTAAGGGAGCGGATGGCGGAGCGGAGTTCGGTGATGTTGAACTCCTTGCACAGGCCTGATCTGGCGGTTGACGTGTGTGCGCTACATACTGTGCGCATGGCGGCGAAGGCGTCGCGGTTGATGCTGCGGTCGTCTTTGTGTCGTTTGATGCGGGAGACCTCCGCGTAGATAGCGCAAAATGCGTTAGCTTTGTCGCGGTCAGTTGTGAGCGCCTTCCCCGGTCTGCCGCGGGCCTCGTCGGCAGGTAGCACCAGCGCGCAGTTGCTAGGCGGAGGTGGCGGGTCTCCTCTCATCGCTCTGGTCAGCGCAAAGAGGTCGCTGTTGACGTTCAGCTCGGCGACGCGCTGGTTCCAGAAGTTGGCTTTCTCCGCTTTGATGGTCGCGTCTGCCACGCGTCTGGCCGTGTGGTACGCGCTGAGGTCTTCCGGTGTTTTGGAGCGCTCCGCTTGCTTTCTGGCGCTGCTGCAGTTCCTGCAGGCCTCGGTGCACGCATCCGTCCAGAAGGGTTTGCCTCGCCTCTGTCGACATCCACGCGGAATGGAGCCGGCGGCCGCCGTGAGAATCGATTGACAGAGACGCTGGTGGTCGGCGTCAATCCGCGAGCCAGAGGTGGCTGAGGACGGTTTCAGATGGTCTTCTGCGCGGTCGAGCTCGGCCTTGAAGGACGTCCAGTCGGCTTTGGCGAAGCACCATTTCGCTCTATGTTGTTGCTTGGCGGTCGTTTTGGCCTTAGTAAGGGTGAAAACGATGGGCAGGTGGTCGCTGCCGAGGTCTTCAATAGTGCGCCAGGATGTCTTGAGGGCTGTGGCTAGGCCACTGGTGCACCAGGTGGTATCCGGGCAGCTGAGTCCGCCGGTCGCCGGGTTGGTACGGGTGTGCGTGGCGTCCCGGTTGCAGAGGTGTAGGCTTTTGCGAAGCGCCCATTCCTCGATGCTGGCGCCCCGATCGTCGTCGGGCTGGTGGTGGTCCCAGCTCCCGTGTCCATTAAAATCACCCGCTACGATGGATTTGTTGGCAGTTGGGATGTCGTCCCATTTTGGTTGCCAAAGCTCTTGGCGTTGGTTGCTATCTGGGGGGGCGTAGACCGACACGAGCTTGATGGCACCGGCCCCCGGGATAGCGATAGTGCAAGCGGTGAGGTCGAGCTGAGCGTGGTCGTTGCTCCATGGTTCGTTGAAGGCGATGTCCTTGCGGACCAGGATCATAACGCCTCCGCGGCCGGTAGCGCACTGGATTTTTTTGTGGATTTTTTTTGGGTTATGGCTGCTGTCCGGCCGGGCGTCGACAACGGTCGGTCTTGGCGCCGGGGTGTCTGCAGGGCGGTTGGTCGTGCGCTCCTGCTCCTGCGTCTGTTGTTGGTTGGACCTGGCGGATTCTTGGCAACATGGGCCGTGGAAGTCGGCTCTGTAGGCTTTCGTGCTGGGGAGTTGGCTGCATTTGAGGTGCAGCCACTCCTTGCAGCCTTGGCACTGGACACTATATCCCCGGCCGGTCGGGCGGGAGCAAACAGGGCATTGCCAGGTAGAGGAGGAGCGAGCGCTAGCACTGGCGCCTTGGATTGCTTTAGTTGCTGCCGGTTTCGACTGTTCGGGGCTTGCCGAGGGGTCCGGGGTGCGGTCCGGTGGAGCGGAACGAGGCTCAGGCCATGGGCGGTTCCGTTCGCTACAGGCAGTTCGTCCGCTGCGGCAACCGGGGCACCATCTTGCCTTCTCCTCCGGCCATCTGAGGCGGCATCTCGGGCGAGGTGGGAGGCGCCCGCCGTCTGCCGAGAGCGGGTTGTTGTTCGTAGCGGCAGCCCCATGGGCCGTGGTGGTCGCGGCGATGGTCGGTTGGTCGAGGAGGACCTCAGAATCGGCTTTCGGCAGTCCGTCCTTGCGCGCTGCCACACTGTACCCGTGCGGCGGTTGGAAGGTGGCGCCAGGGCGGAGTTTAGTCTCTTGGAGAAGGACCGCGCAGGGGCGCAGCTGGGCTAATCTCTCGGCTAGCTCCGTGCGACGGGCCTGCAATCCATTACAGTTGAATTGAAGGACCTGGAGCTCTGGGCCGGGTTTGGAGCTGCGCCTGCGCTGTCTCCTACTCCGCCTGGGGTGGGGGTTGGGCGCGTCGTGGACCGCGTCTCCTCCCCTCAGCCGCAGGACCGTATTGATATTTCCGTCCATTTCTGCCTCATCGTGTCTGGCAGTGGGGACGTGGGCTGGGCCAAGATGTTGATAGTTGCAGCATCCCTGATGGTTGCGACACTTAGTCACCCGCGTGCAGCGGGCGTCCAGGGGCCCCTCGTGGAGGAGGTCGCTTGCCACAGGAAGGTGATGGCCTTCCTGCACCATGATCGTCTGGTCCCACTGGTTCTGCTGCTGCTGCTGCTGCTGCGGAGCCGACTGGTACTGGTTCTGCTGCTGCTGCTGCTGCTGCGGAGCCGACTGGTACTGGTTCTGCTGCTGCTGCTGCTGCTGCGGAGCCGACTGGTACTGGTTCTGCTGCTGCTGCTGCTGCTGCGGAGCCGACTGGTACTGGTTCTGCTGCTGCTGCTGCTGCTGCGGAGCCGACTGGTACTGGTTCTGCTGCTGCTGCTGCTGCTGCGGAGCCGACTGGTACTGGTTCTGCTGCTGCTGCTGCTGCTGCGGAGCCGACTGGTACTGGTTCTGCTGCTGCTGCTGCTGCTGTTGTTGTTGTTGTTGTTGTTTGCGCTGAAGGCGCGAACATCCTAGTTTGCATCGTTCTCTTTCCACTTGGTGCGGTACCAGGCCCAGTACCGGAGCGCCACCTCTGGATGCTCGTTGAGGTGGTGCAGCTCCGTGGGCCCGTCCAGCCTTCGCCTGATCTCCGTGGCCGGGCACTGACTGCTCACATGTACGACCGTTTCTTCTTCGGTCCCGCACGCCGGGCACATTGCGTCGGTGGTTCTGCCTATCCGCCGGCAGTAGGCCCTCAACTCCAGCGAGTGGCCCGTGCGGAATCGAATAAAGCTAACCGCCTCCGCCCTGTTCTTGTAGGCTGGGTGCCTGGCCGTACCGAGGTGGCCATAGGTGTCTTTCGATCTTTCGTGCGACCAGTACCTGCTGTTCTGGCTGGCCGCCTTCGTCTCGGCTGCCAGTCGTCTGCGGACAACGCTCGCCAGTACTCCGGCCTCCGCCTGCGGCAGTGTCGTCGCGCCGCCGGCCACTTCGTCCGCGGCCTCGTTGCCTTCCAGACCGCAGTGGGCCGGCGTCCAGCAGAGCGCAATCACTCGTCCGGTCTGGCAGGTCCTCGATAGCAGCTGGCGGATCTTTGTCGCGATCGGATTGCGGCCTCGGCCCTGCACTGCGAGGAGCCCACTCTTGCTGTCGGAAGCTATTAGCGCAGTTCTCCACGCCGGCTGCTCGCTGAGCCATTCCACCGCTAGCTCTAGGGCGGTGAGCTCGGCTTGCAGCGAGGAGGCCGGCTGCCCGGCTGCCCTCCGGATGCTGATCTGATCTCCGACCTGCTCTCCTGTTAGACGCCCGTTCCGATAGATGACCGCACCGCTGCCGCCGCCCTCCCTCCGCACCGATCCGTCCGTGAAGATAGTGATGTCCGGGTCTGGGCTGGCCTGGTTGATCTTCGCTTGGGCCATCTCAAGGTTTCCGGCGCGCGACTCTTTCCTGGCATCGTCGGTGGATACGAAGAAGCTGATGTTATCTCTCCAACTCTGCCACGGGGGGAGGTCCGACATGTCCTCTAGCCTAGCCACCTTGGCTAGACCGGTGTTGGCGAGACCCTTCCTGGCCTGGGCTCTCCAGCCCAGCCTCTTCAGCCTTTGCCGGGTCTGCTGGGTGCCGAGGCGGTATCTTGGCGAGCTGTGCTCGAGCCTGAGCCATCGGTCCAGTTTTGCGCTCCATATCACCTCGCTCTGCTCCCGGATCGACATCATCCCGCTTTCGCAGCGTAGGGCCTCAACCAGGGTGGTGGCGACCGCGCCGGTAATGATGCGTTCCGCGCTGTGCTGCACCACTTCGAGCTTACGCCAGGCCGCGCAAGTGAGCCACGGCATCCAGGCGCAGGCCCCATACAGCATCTTGCTCCGGATGAGGGCAACGTAGGTGTTGCGGATCAGCTCGGCCTGCCAGCCCCAAGAGCTGCCTGCGAGGCGCCGCATTAGGTTGAGGCGGTTCCGGCAGCTGTGGATCACATTGTCAGCGTGCGCTGTGAACCTCAGCTGTCTGTCAAACGTAAGCCCGAGGAACTTGGGCTGCTCAACCCATTGCATCGTCTGCCCTTAAAGCACGACGTTCGTGGCACCGGCCCTCTGCGGGGTCATCGCCGGGTCACTGGAGAAGAGGGTGAGCGAGCATTTCCCCGTGGCAACCGGTAGCAGCCATGCTTTGCTCCAAGCCTCCAGGGTGTCAACCGCCTTCTGCTGGGTGGACAAGGCCTCCACTACTCTTCTGCTGCTGGTCCAGGTGGCTAGATCGTCCGCATAGCCGCTCACCTGCAGGTCCGGGATAGCGTCAAGTTGCCTGAGAAGGTCATCGATGAAGACGATGAAGAGCAGCGGCGAAAGCACGGATCCCTGCGGCAGCCCTTGCCGGAAAAGTTCCCGCTTGCTGTCCACGTCGCCGACCCGGACGCACGCCAGCCTGTTCGCTAGCCAGCTCTGTATCCATCTGACCGTTTTTGGGCCAATGCCAGCTTTAAGCAGCTTGATCAGCAGCCCGTCACGCCAAACCTTGTCGAACGCGCGCGCAAAGTCGAACAGCGCCAGAACCGTTAGTTTTCGCTCTTGGAAGGCGTCGTCAATCGATTGGGACAGCCGGAGCAGTTGATCCTCCGTGGACCTGCCCCCTCTGAACCCCGCTTGCGCTTCGCTGAGACCGCCGGTGGACTCCAGAACATGCTTGATTCGGTTCGCAAGCACCCGTTCCATCCACTTACCTAAGCTGGAGGTTAGGCTAACCGGGCGGTAGGATCCTATGTCCTTGGCGGGCTTTCCGCTCTTAAGAAGAGGTATGATGCGGGCCGTGCGCCAGTTCTGCGGCGTGAAGCCGCAGTCATACAACCGGTTAAACAGCTTCAGGACCTCTTGGAGCGCTTCACGGGGGAGCGCCTTCAGCAGCTTCGGGTGCAGTCCGTCCATTCCGGCGGCTCTGTTGGCGTCCATGCTTTGCAGCGCTGCTAGCAGCTCGTCCATGGTCATGGCTTGACAGTCCTCGGTGGTGGGGGTAGCGGCGCTTTGTCTCAGCCGGGCGTTAATTTCTCTGCGTGCCCATCTGTGACTGGCCCTAACGGTGGTGGCGCTGACCTTGGCGTATACCTTCGCAATGATGTTGGCCTTGGCTCTGTTCGACTTGTACCTTTTGCCTTCGTACTCCAGGATCTGGTCCCCGCTTTGGGGGGGCGTCGCGCCGTTCAGTTGCTTCAGCAGCGACCACATCTTGTCCGCCGTCGCATTGCTATCCAGCTTGTCCCTCCATCGATCCCTCTTATTCTCCTGCTGTTTCTGCTTGATCTGCCGGTCCAGGTGCTTCCAGTCCTCAGACTCGATACCCTCACTCATTCTGATGTTGTCTCTCTCCGCCGTCAGGAGCTGGACTTCCTCGTCGATGAACTCAGCGTTCCTGGTTTTCCTGGCCACCATGCCCACAGCCTTGCCTTCACCACGCACGTTCGCAGCTGTTCCTCATGCTCCGAGTTGCTGAGAGCCATAAGGTTCGCGCTCTTTAGGTGCTCTCTGACCAGACGCTGGTACAGCGGCCAGTCCGCCTTCTTCCAGTTCCAGCGCATGATCTTCCTGGTGCTGGGGACCGGGTCTGCGTTCTCTGCCCTGCGGCTGATGATGATCGGCAGGTGGTCGGAGCTTAACCTGTTAGCTGTCCGCCATTCCCACTGGTCTAGCTCCGCTTGCGGGACTATGGTCACGTCCGGCGAAGACCTGTGTTCACCGTCCCAGCTGGTTCGGGTGGTGGATCCATCGTTCAGCGCCGTTAACATCTGCTCGTCCATCCAGTCGGCGAGCTCCTCGCCTCGCCTGTCTCTGGGGGAGTTGTTGTCCCACAGCTCATGGTGTGCGTTCCAGTCGCCGGCCAAGAGCAGGTTCTCGCCGCCTGGGATTTGCGCCAGCTCGGCTGCTGCCATGTAGCAGGTGGCTTGGGGCGGGATGTAGATGTTGATCAGCAGCAGTTGTTCTAGACCTTGCCCGCTGTTTGCTTCAAAGTATAGCCTGACGCCTAGCATTTCTAGCGGCGAGTTGGTCACTGGCGCCTGTATCCTTTCGAACCGCAGCCCGTGTCTGATGATGGTCACCAGGCCTCCCCCTCTCGCGCTGTGGTGTTGCCTGTGCCGGTTGCGGTCCGCACGTAGCACCGTGTAGCCTGGCCAGGCTAGCAGCTCGTCCTCGGCCTTCAGCTTGCTCTCTTGCAGCATAATGACATCGGCATCTTGCTGCCTCACGAGCTCTTTGAGTTCCGGCTCCTTGGCCTTGAAGTGGTCACAGTTCCATTGTATGATGGTGATCTTGCTGGTCTTCGGCTCTCCGCTGCACCCTGCCGGCCTCTGTTGTCCGTCCGCTATCTGTGCCTGACCAGCGGCGGGTGGTGGGGGTGGGAGCGCTGTGCCTTTTGGCATGGCTGCGGCCTCGTGGGCGCATTCGTTGCATGTCCAGCCCCGGTGTTTCAGACTTTCGATTTGCCTCCGGGTGTAGGTCCTGTGGCAGCAGGACCAGTGAACCTTCTTGCCGCAGTTCTTGCACTCAGCCCCTTGTCCTCTTCTCCTGAATCTCTTGCATTCCGCACACCGGCCTGCCCTCTCAGCGGCGAGCGGTCTCTCCGAACTGTTCCGGGCTAGGCTGGGCCGTTGGGGTGGTTCTGTCTCCCCGGTGTTATCGGCTGTTCTGCTTCTGTTGTTGGCGGCGCAGGGCTGGCATATCCAGCTAGCTCCTTCGTCAGGTCTCCAGCGCGAGATGGTCGTGCAGGCGCGATGGAAGACACGGTGACATTGTGCGCACGGGGTGCCGCTGTGGCCGGCCCTGATCTTGCGATCGCACTTGCCGCAATAGCTCTGCTCTGCCTCTGCGGGGCCACCTGGTCGAGCGTCGGGGTTCCGCCGGATTTTTTAGTTTTAGGATTGGGTGGCGGATTCTCCCGGCTGTCCTAGACTTCGGTGAGTCTCCTCCCCACCGGCGAGTTGATGGTACTGGTTTGCTCCTCTCCGAGCCTCTCCAGGCCGCTCCTATTCGCTGTCACGTCCTCGTCAGCCCTCGGTATTTCGATGCTAACTTCCGCAGCTCCTGCTGTCCGGCCTTCCATCCCGTCCAAGGCGGCCGTGGCCATCTTCACCGCTTGGCGCAACCTCGCAGACATCGCCCCGCTGCACCCCGTACTCCTGTTGAAGGGTCTGATGTTGTCCTTCTTGATCCATGACGCCTGCCCAGAGCCAAACCAGCTGACCGGCACGTCATTGCTGCCATGCGCAATGCGGCTGAGTGCCGCTGCCGCGTCACACGCTTGCAGGCGCTCGGCCGGCCACCAGGCCCAGCCCCTGAGCTTGGCCCAAATGATGTTGTTCCCGCTTCTCGGGTCTTCCTCTTGCTTGTCCTGAGTCACGGTAAGCTTGCTCTTCGCGTCACTCGCCGTGCCACGCCCGCCTGGTTGCTTGCCCCACTTGGGCTTGTCCTCTCCTGGCATCCTGCCGGGCGTGCTGGCGGTTGGCCGGCTTCCTTGGCAGCATGGGCCTGTCCAGTCTCCAGCCTTCCGTCGCGTAGAATCTACCTCTGGGCAGGCCGCTGCACTTGAGATGGAGGTGGTTTCCGCAGTCCTTGCAGCGTGGGCCCCGGCCCGTGGCTCGTTTGCAGCAGAGCCCACATAGGGTGCTCCGAGCCATGGGTGGCCCCGGGTTGCTCTCAACGTCGCCTGCTCTGAGCAGCAGGGGCCTGCTGTCAACCTTGTAGGGCCTGAAGCCGCTGCCTTTTCCCCTGTCCGTGCCCATACTCCGGTGATGCGACCTGCTCCTCCGATGCTGGGTGTTCATATCTTGGATGTTCGGCTTCAGTATGCTTCCTTTCGTGCCTAGCCGTCCTCGACTAGGTTCCACAGCACACCGCTTGGCGGTATGGAAGCTGTGCTGCTGCTGCTGCTGCTGCTGCTGCTGCTGCGGAGCCGACTGGTACTGGTTCTGCTGCTGCTGCTGCTGCTGCGGAGCCGACTGGTACTGGTTCTGCTGCTGCTGCTGCTGCTGCGGAGCCGACTGGTACTGGTTCTGCTGCTGCTGCTGCTGCTGCGGAGCCGACTGGTACTGGTTCTGCTGCTGCTGCTGCTGCTGCGGAGCCGACTGGTACTGGTTCTTCTTCTTCTTCTTCTTCTTCTACGCAGCCCCCGCGTCGCCGCTGTCCGGCGGCTGGGGGGGAGGGCGACCAGCAGGCCGCCCCATCATCCTCAGATACCGGCAGATTCCGCCCGCGTCGTTGAGGTCGAGAGGGTGAGCAAGGCGGGCGGAGTCTCCGCGTGGACACTGCTGCAGGAGGTGCTCTTCTGTGTCTTCGTCTCCGCAGTCCGGACAGAGCGGAGTCTCGGTAAGGCCGATGATCTGCTGCGGAGCCGACTGGTACTGGTTCTGCTGCTGCTGCTGCTGCTGCGGAGCCGACTGGTACTGGTTCTGCTGCTGCTGCTGCTGCTGCGGAGCCGACTGGTACTGGTTCTGCTGCTGCTGCTGCTGCTGCGGAGCCGACTGGTACTGGTTCTGCTGCTGCTGCTGCTGCTGCGGAGCCGACTGGTACTGGTTCTGCTGCTGCTGCTGCTGCTGCGGAGCCGACTGGTACTGGTTCTGCTGCTGCTGCTGCTGCTGCGGAGCCGACTGGTACTGGTTCTGCTGCTGCTGCTGCTGCTGCGGAGCCGACTGGTACTGGTTCTGCTGCTGCTGCTGCGGAGCCGACTGGTACTGGTTCTGCTGCTGCTGCTGCTGCTGCGGAGCCGACTGGTACTGGTTCTGCTGCTGCTGCTGTTGTTGTTGTTGTTTTGGTGGTACGCGCCCAGGCAGAGCTAAGGGCAGTGTCTGGCCAGCGCTATCAACCCGAGGGGGTCGGCGGAAATGCTGCTGATGTCTGTCGTGGGTCCTCCAAGAAGGCGGAGCCTGGTGCCGGCGAGAGCTGGGCAGTCAAGCCAGTGTTCCAGGTCATCGCAGGGATGGCCGCAGCGGTGACATGCTGGGTCGACGGCCGGGTCGACAATGCTGCGATACGCGTTGAAAAGAGTGCAGTGACCTGAGCGTAAGCGCGCAAGAAGCACCGCATCGGCACGGTTGGTGATGGAGTCCTCTTCCAATTGACGGTTGAGAAGCCGGTACGCGTGCCGGGTGCGCTCGTGGCGTATCGGGGGATCGAGGACGGATCTTCTGATGACGTTTTTGGCGCTGTGGATGCTGATCTGACTAGCGGGAGACACGAGCGTGGTGGCCTCTTTGGCTGCTTGGTCGGCCAGCTCGTTGCCAGGAATATTCTGGTGGCCCGGAACCCACTGCCAGGTGATTTCGGCAGATGCAGTAGGTAGTGCAGATCTGATTCTGGGGTTGCCGCTGGCCAGAGCGCGGAGCATAGATTGGCTGTCTGAGCAGATGTTGGTAGCCGCGGTGAGAGCAGCTTGGTTGATCCAGCCGATGGCGAGAGAGGCGGCGCGAAGCTCCTCTTCGAACGAGGATGTGGAGGGCGCGCCGCGCTGTTGAAGAGTCGCCAGGATGATAGGGTGGGCTGGGTCACCGGTCGTGACGATGGCTGAGGCGCCGCCATTGGTCGTGCCGCCTGATGCCGAGCCGTCGCAGTAGATGGTGATCAGGCCTGGGAGGTGGCGGATAGTGTCGATGGCCGTGGCTGTGCGCGCGGGACCGGGTTCCGGCAACGCCATGTCGACACGCACGTCGGTAGAGAAAGGGTCCCAAGGCGGCGGACGAGCAGTGCAGATCATGGCGCGCGGCGTGACCGAGCTAGCAATGAGTGGCAGCAGGTCGGTGACGTGGTTCCGCGAACTGTTCCTGCGTAGCCTGTGCGCTGTGTTTCCAGTGGCGGCAATGCGGCACGGGTGAGAATCCGGGAGGCGCTGAGCTCTTTCGAAGGCCGTCAGGCATATAACATTGCTACCAGTGCGGACGGAGCAGATGCCAGCTTCCAGCCTAAGGGCCTCAACCGGAGTCGTGCGGTGTTGTCCTGTGACAATACGAAGGGCTGCGTTCTGCGCTCTCTCCAGCTGTTGAAACGCGGATTCAGAGAGCCAAGGGTGCCAGGCCGGCGCAGCGAAGTTAATGATGCTAAGTTGCATGGCACGGTAAATGCGGAGCAGGAGTTTTTTGGACCATCCCCATTCCTTGGAGGCCAGGCAGGCGAGGAGACGGCATCGGGAAGTGGTCCGATTGCACACGTGCTCCAGATGACTGCGGAAACTCAGAGTGCGGTCCAGTGTGAGGCCCAGCAGCCGAGGCGTTGGATTGTGCCGCAGGTTCCGGCCTTCGATAGAGATAGCCGGGGACCAGGCGGCTTCGCTGGTGTCCGTGGAGAAAAAGGCGGCCTCGCTTTTGTCTGGGTTTAGGACCATTTTGTGCTCATTGCTCCAGCGGGCCACGTTGTCGAGTGCTCTTTGCACAGCGCGTTGAGCCTCGAGCATGTTGCGGTGGCGGGCGCGGAGGGCGATGTCGTCGGCATACATGGAGATCTCTGCCGGCGGGTTGACCACGTCATTGACCGTGTCAATGAAAATAAGGAAGAGAAACGGAGCGATGACCGATCCTTGCGGGAGGCCCTGGCGCATGATAACCGGTGAGCTGCGAGCACCGTGGAGTTGCACGCGGGCAATGCGATGGCGCAAAAAGGCCGCAGTCCATTTGATAAAGACAAGAGGGACGCGTTTGCGTGCCATAACGGTGATGAGGCGCTCACGCCACACTTTGTCAAAGGCTTTACAAAAATCAAGCAGAGCAATGATCGTGCGTTCAGATGGTTTGAGGTTCATCCCGTCGCTGATGTCTTGGGTGACTCTCAGGAGCTGATCCTCGCAGGAGTAGTTGGCCCGAAACCCCGCCTGGTTCGGGGAGATCCAGCCGTGGCGCTCAGCCAGGTGGTGCAATCTAGTGACCAGGATGCGCTCGAGCAGCTTGACAATACAGGATGTGAGGCTGATGGGGCGAAAGGCCGCGATGTCCCGAGCTGACTTTCCAGCCTTGAGCAGGGGAATAATAATCGCGGTGCGCCAGGATTGAGCGACGGCCGCGTGCTGGAAGGACCAGTTGAAGAGACTAAGCAGCTCTGCGCGGGCGAGCGGGCCAAGGGCCTTAATGAACCGAGGCGTGACCTCGTCGGCGCCAGCAGCGCCGTTAGCACGCTGGTGTTGGATGGCGGAGTCCAGTTCCTGCTCGGTGATGGCGGCGTAACCGTCGTGGGTCGAACCTGGGAGCGGAAGGGGAAGCCGAAGGATGGCTTTGGCTTCTCGGATAGTAGCGCGATCCGAATGGGAAATGTGGTACCTGCTGACAGAGGCGTACTGCTTGGCAAAGGCGTTGGCTTTGTCTCTAGGGTCTGTTAACACTTTGTTGCCGACCTGGAGGGCCTCATTAGGGCAGTTGGAGTCCGGAGTGCCGTTAAGGCTGCGGATGAACTTCCACGCCTTGTTCGAGTTGGGCTCTTTCTCAAGATCGGTTATCGTGTCACGCCAAGCAGCCTCTTTCGTTGCCCTGGCAATTTTGTGAACGTTGGCGCAGGCGCTGAGCCAATCTTCTCTATTCTCGCCAACGGAGCGCCTGAGGCGGTTACGGAGCTTAATCGCCGCTTTGAGTTCAGGGGTGAGCCAGGGACGCGGTCTGTGCGAGGTACGGACTTTGCCGATGCAAAGGTTTGCCGCTTGCATGACTATATCATTAAAGCGTTTGGCTCTGGCGTCAAAGGTAAGATGCTCTTTGTGAAGGGCTTTAAATTTGTCCTCGACGACCGTTTGGAAAGCATTCCAGTCGACCCCTTGTTTGCGCCATATGAGACGGCTTTGGGCCTTAGGCAAGGTCCTAACCTTGAGGTCAAGGCGGATCACAATCGGCGTGTGATCACTGCCGAGGTCATCGGAGACTTGCCAGGTGCATTTGCTAGCCAGCTTTGAGGAGGCGAAGGACACATCCGGTGAGCTTTCGCCACCTGTGGCTTTATTGACTCTGGTGGGCGAGCCGTCGTTAAGGATTTCCAGTTGCGTGTCGATGGACCAGTCCAGGAGCGTGGAGCCTCGTTCGTCCTGGGGCTGTATAGGGTCCCAGGCCGGAGAGTGGCTGTTGAAGTCTCCTAGGATGATGCCCTGAGACGGAGTGCCCAGGTGATTCCAGTCCGGAAGCTGTCGATCCTCGACGCAGGTGCGGACAGGTGGAGCATAGACGTTGGTGATGGTAATCCAGTTAGCGGTAGATATCTGGATGTCGACCGTCTGGATTTCCATGTCCGCTGTGGCCGTGGGTTGCGGGGACGAGCGGAAGGCCAGCTTGTCTCTGATGAGAAGCAGCAGACCTCCACCGCTGCCGTCGCCGCGGTCTTTGCGCACGGCGATGTACCCGTTGATCTTTGGCAGCTGCGTGCGGTTGGAGAGCTTCGTTTCTTGGACAGCTGCAATGTCGATATCGCTGTCGGAGAGGCGTTCGGCCAGCTCGGGCAGTTTGGAGGCGATTCCGTCGGCGTTCCACTGGAGAAGACGGAGGCTGTCGGCAAATTTAGTGTCGCGGGCGACCTTGTCCTGCAGGGGGACGCGCGACGTAGCTGCCGAAGGGGCGGGAGCTCCTTGGGTGCGCGCTGTGCAAACTGGGCAGTCCCAAGGGCTGCGAGCCGCGGCATCCGCGGCGTTGCGATTAAGGCCGGTGCAGCACTTGTGGTAAGCGGCGCTGCAGGAGTTGCACTTGACAAACGCGACGCCGCGGCGAATGGCGGTCGAGCATTTAGCACAGTAGCGGCGCTGGGCGTCGCTTGGATCGTTCAGATCTCTGTCGGTAGTGGGATCAGCTTGTCTGCGGGTAAGAGCAGGGCGGCGGAAGATGGAGTGTGCGCCTGGAAGTTGGACCGCCTGCTGCCGATGCAGAGGGCAGAGCCAGCTGGGGGCGCCACGATACCGCGAGATGTGGCTGCAGTTGCTGGAGCGGTGGCAGGCCAGAGCGCAACCTTTGGCAGCGCAAGTGAGCGGAGTAGTGCCAGTGCGGATGGGCCCTGAGCAGCTGTGACAGCGCGTTGGCTGAGACATGCGGGGCTCGGGTGCCGGGAGGTCACGCAGGTGCGCAGCGGATGCCGAGTCCAATTCAAGGGGGCGGTGCACAGAGCAGCGCCACGGAGATCGGACAATCTCGGCGCGGTGCATACCGCTGCATTTCTTCTGACAGTGACAGCGCTCGGAACATTCTGGGACCTCACATGGCAGGCTGTGCATGCCCGTGCGGATTGGGCCGTTGCATGAGTTGCAGGCTGGGCCGGGATTAGTTTCGATGTCCCCGGCGAGCGTAGTGAGGGCGAGCGCAAAGAGGACGAGGCGGGACAGATAGACAGCAGCAAAACAACCGGTCTCCCTGCCAGCCGTGCCGAAGGCACGCGAGGGCAGATGGGTTGAAGACCACGACTTAGGAGCTTTGGTGTTAAAACCGGGTCGCCGCGATGAGGCAGCTCCTTTGACCGCACCAGAAGGTGCACCAACCCTATGGGGCTGATCGGGCTGCTGCTGCTGCTGCTGCGGAGCCGACTGGTACTGGTTCTGCTGCTGCTGCTGCTGCTGCGGAGCCGACTGGTACTGGTTTTGCTGCTGCTGCTGCTGCTGCGGAGCCGACTGGTACTGGTTCTGCTGCTGCTGCTGCTGCTGCGGAGCCGACTGGTACTGGTTCTGCTGCTGCTGCTGCTGCTGCGGAGCCGACTGGTACTGGTTCTGCTGCTGCTGCTGCTGCTGCGGAGCCGACTGGTACTGGTTCTGCTGCTGCTGCTGCTGCTGCGGAGCCGACTGGTACTGGTTCTGCTGCTGCTGCTGCTGCTGCGGAGCCGACTGGTACTGGTTCTGCTGCTGCTGCTGCTGCTGCGGAGCCGACTGGTACTGGTTCTGCTGCTGCTGCTGCTGCTGCGGAGCCGACTGGTACTGGTTCTGCTGCTGCTGCTGCTGCTGCGGAGCCGACTGGTACTGGTTCTGCTGCTGCTGCTGCTGCTGCGGAGCCGACTGGTACTGGTTCTGCTGCTGCTGCTGCTGCTGCGGAGCCGACTGGTACTGGTTCTGCTGCTGCTGCTGCTGCTGCGGAGCCGACTGGTACTGGTTCTGCTGCTGCTGCTGCTGCTGCGGAGCCGACTGGTACTGGTTCTGCTGCTGCTGCTGCTGCTGCAGAGCCGACTGGTACTGGTTCTGCTGCTGCTGCTGCTGCTGCGGAGCCGACTGGTACTGGTTCTGCTGCTGCTGCTGCTGCTGCGGAGCCGACTGGTACTGGTTCTGCTGCTGCTGCTGCTGCTGCGGAGCCGACTGGTACTGGTTCTGCTGCTGCTGCTGCTGCTGCGGAACCGGCTGGTTCTGATTCTGCTGCTGCTGCTACCGCTGATGATGCTTGATGCTGCTGCTGCCGCTGCGCAGTCAGCGCCGGGCAACGCCGGACTGGATGCGGCCCTGGCACAAAGGTAGCAGATAACTGTTGAATCAGAGAGAATTAACGTAACTATGAGTACATCAAACAAATAAGCTTGCAGCTCATAAAACAAATAGGGAAAGGAAATTAAACTTACTATTGTTCCTTGGCCGGCGCCCTCCTCCACGGCGCTGCCCTGAGTTTGAGTTCGTGGTGTAGTTGTTCACTATCTTCATACTCGTACGAGTATTTGCTGGCCGTTGCTGTTGCTTAGCTCAAGTATTAATGACGAAGAAAACAAATACGAGCATAATCTCAGAGCTTTTGCCTCTTGGCTTGCCTCATTGCGATCTTTTATAGGGGCGCACGAGCGCAGAATTGAACCGGTGGGCCGGTATTTTTTGTTCGATTCGGTAATTTATTTAATTAGTCTTTAATGACTTTGATCCAGCAGGTGCAGCACGTATCAGATTTAAGTTTAAAAGGTGAGCTGCGAGGGAATTGAACACTGAGCTATATTGATCAGCTTTACAATGAGGCGACCTGCCGCTACTTCTTAAGCCGGTGGGTTTCAGAGCTAATTACGGCCAGGTAAAAACGTAAAGATTGCCAAACTTAATTGATCAATTATCAAATTCAATCATGAATAAGTAGAAAAATTGGCTTTTAAATTTAATTGAGCAATTATTAAATTAAATCATGGTCAGGTAGAAATGTTTAGCTTTCAAACTTAATTGATCTGTTATAAAATTTCAGCCGCTGCCCCACCCCAGCCTAATTACATGTACGAGCTACTCTAGCTGTCTGGTGCAGCTAATAAAATAAAAGATATTTTATTCGGATGATCTCAAAGTTTGTCTAACTGCAACTCAAACCGTCTCCCAACCTTTTTTATTTCATTTTTAAACTGCTATTTTCCAGTATTTTCTGTTCTCTTTGTAACAATGGCAACAGATACTACAACTGCTAAGAGCAAACTGAGCATCGCAGCTCTTGTGCCCGGCCTGATGGACGGTTCTATAATCGGCCTGGTGTCCCGAGTGACGCAGCTAAAGAATTATACTAGCGCCAAGGGAAACCGCCAAGTATTTTCATTTGTTTTGGCTGATGGCCAGAATGAGATTCGAGTGAGCGTTTTCGGTCGCGACTTAAAAAATCACCACGACATGTGCCAAGACTCAACCACTGTAAGAGTGTCTGGCGGTAGGGTGAAGCCTGCAAATCAGACCTACAACTGCACCGACAATGGCCTTGAAATAACTCTGTCAGTAGACAATAATGCGACCCTCCTGGCGACCCAAGAGATCGTCAATCGGCCACCCGCGGTGTATAAAAAAATCGGCGACCTTTCTGCCCTTGCCATGAAGAATTAAGTGTTTAAAAATATTTCAAGGTTTTCATAATTTTTAAATTATTAGATACAGTCTACCGGTGCTAGGGTTTGCAATCCCGGGACTAGGATCAATGTCGGGATTGTCGGGATTTACCCGGATCGATAGTCCCGGGATCACAAATTATCGGTATTCGGGATTCCGGCATCCGGGATAAAAATCTATGAATCCCGGGATTCTTCGGGATTTAAAACCAATAATGTGTCTAAATTCTAGAGATAGAACGAATCCAATATGTTTCCGAACACGAATACCAAATCTAAATACCGAATATTCGGATTCATATTTTTTCGAGTACCAAATCCGAATAACGAATATTTCATCTCTACTAAATGCCCTTGACTATCTGTTCCTAATTCTGAGCTGCAGTACGGTTATGAGCAAGAGTATTTGACTAACATTTCCGTTTAACACTATGCAAAATCCTACTGCTTTGTTTCCTCTCCTCTTTCTCTTCTTTCTCATCTCTCCTCTCTTCTCTCTTTCCTCTCTTCTTTCTCCTTTCCTCTCTCCTCTGTCTTCTCTCCTACTCCTTCCTTCCACTCTGCTCTCTCTGGAATTTTTTTTCTTGTCAGACCTGTCAGTCTCATCCTCTTATTCTCTATTTTTCTTTGATTTAGCACAAACTCATATCATTCGTAAACTGAAACCATTTTCCCACGCTATTATTTCTGATCGAACAGTGCAAGTTCTAACGAAATCGGTTTAGCAGTTTTTTTTCAAAAATCGATCAGTCACACACACACGCACAAAAATACAGAAATATTGAAATAAGAAATATTGATTGGACTTGTTGCGGCAGCATGTAGCTATAAAAAATAAAAAATAAAAACCAATCTGCAGATTACACAAGAAACCTAGAAAGTTACAATTCAACAAGTACAGCTACACTGTAGCTCATGAAATCATTTGCTATTGATTTAGTATTTCTGGCTTAATGTAGTTGGGAATTGATAAATCTCTACTGCGATCATATTCTACTCCAGAATCCAAGGATTAGTCCCAATATATCGAGATGAATTTTTTTGGGATCTCGGGATTACGAATAACTCTGGATTTACCGGGATGGATAATCCCGGCATTATCTTTGGCCGGGAATTCCTAATCCCGATAATCCAAGGGTTTGACAGAAGACCAAGATTTTGTAATCCATAACTGGTGCACTTTTGCCCTACTTAAACAGAAAAGTTGACATCCGAGGTGTGATAAAAAAATTCGAACCGTCGAAGGAAGTTCAGAGAAAAAATGGCCTCCCGTCAACCTGGCCAAAGTAATGCTGGTCGATGACTCGGCATCCTCCGTGTCGTGCACATTCTGGGCAAAAAGTTCAACTCGAGTGAATAACTGGGCCGTGGGCAACACCCTGGAAATTCAAGGGGCCTAGGTCCAAGAGTACGGCCAAGTCGTTGTGCTGAACTGTTCTGATGCTGAAATTCGCTACCACCTTGCCAACGATTCCGATCTGACAGAATGGTTTGAAAAGGCGGTGTCCAGCCAGCAACTCTTCGAGTCGGTCCGTGTGGCCCAAGCAACAGAGCATGCGAGACAATCTGCACATGATGAAATTTTGTTGCAGTTCTCCGACCGATTGTTTGAAGGCTACGAGAACATAAATAAAATTCGAGTGCGCTGTGGAGACAAAGAAGTATGTTTTCCATATCAAATGTTATATCTTATATCTTACGAGCTACTGTCAACTAATAATTGATTAAAACTCTTTAAATTAAATTTATTCCGAAGATAACCTTCACTCGTGACTGGCGCGCAGTGTTCACTCAGCCGGGCCTACCGATTTCAAAACAAGTTGCTGACCCGTCACAGTTATCTTCAGACCTTCAGACCGAGTGTAACCGAGTTAAAGGAGATCAGGTCCTACATGAAGAACGATGTTCGAGGCGAAGTTTTTTCATTCGTCTTGGTGGACGACTCGGCTGAGATAAGAGTCAGCGTTTTCGGCAAGGACCTGCGGTCTATTTGGGAAGTTTGCAATACTTCCGATGCTGTTCGCATATCCGGCGGAATGGTAAAGACTTCGGATCCGAGATACAACAGCACAAATAATCCTATGGAGGTGTCTCTTTCAGTTGACTCCAAGGGATCAATATATCGAAGCAATGAAGTTCCGACTGTTAGTGAACGGGCGTGTAACTATACGGGAATAAGCGACCTTCAAAACGTACGCCTGCAAGAGTGAGTTGCATTGTATCTATCTACTTGTATGTATTGTATAGACAGAAAGTATACAATATTATTTTATGAACAATAGACATAATAGTATAGAAAATGTGAATCGTGTAGCACTGTAGTGTATGTTCGGCTTTTATAAATTATTTTGACTAGATTTGCAATCCATTCTATGCCTTCATTCCTTGATGTTGGCTAGACTAGCAGTCCATTATATTCATTCGGCTATTGATGTAGGTAGGATTCAAATAAACTTCAAAAAACGTTTTGAGGTTTTAATAGACTTTTAAAACTGTCCCCTCTTCATTGCCTTTTAATAGAAATGTCGATGTCCTTGGAGCAATCGACACACTGCAGCCGCCCGAGGAATTTATGACGAAGGCTGGGAAGCGGATAAACGTAGCCAAACTGATTCTTGTTGACCAGTCCTGTCGTTCTGTCTCCTGCACGTTTTGGGGGTCGTCCTCCGATCAAGCTGTCAATTGGAGTGTCGGCGACATTTTGTCGATACGAGGAGCAAAAGTACAGGAGTACGCCGGCGCTGTTGTACTTGGATGTACTTGCTCTGAAGTTCGGCGGAACTCGGACGACACCGAGGTTACGACTTTGACTGACTGGTACACGAATGCTAAGCAGAGCGATACCGAGTTTCAACCTCTGGGTGCTCCGTGTCCATCAGGCGCGGTTGGCGGCTCTTCTGACCAAAGGGGAAACAACAGGCGAGTTGTTATGCAACTACCGGTTTCGCACGAATCCTTCCGGGATGTAGACGAAATTGTCTTGGACTTTGGAGAAGGAATAAAGGTGCGCGTGTTCATTGTATATGTAACTTATTTAATGTTTAGTATCTTTCTGTAGTACAGATCTATGCACTCTAACTTACTACAGTATTGTATATTACTCGGTCAAGAATGTATAAAATTCTGTTTTAAGCAAACTTGTAAATTTTTATTCATTAATTATACCTTTCTACAGAAGCTATACAGACTGGTGCCGTCTGGTGAGAGCCAACTCGAGTCAACAGGAATCGACTGGAGTACGCAGGCTGATGAAAGAAGCAGAATGTCATGAGAAGATTTCTCTGGCAGTTCAAGAAATCAGTGAGTTATTGAAGCACATGTGTTGAAAAGCCATCACAAGTAAATTTTAGCATGGAAAAAGAATTGCTACCTTGGCCCTACATGCTAAATTTCCTGCTGCATTGGCATTGGCATGAGTATGAAGTACCTTTAGATTGGGTGCGTAAGTCGAAATTGGAGACTGAAATTTAGGATATGGGCAATTTAGGATATATAGGTAAAACTTAATTGTAGTTTTAATACCCCAAGAGTCTAGTCTAATAACATTCTAAGAATTTCTTTCATGGACATTCTGAGAATTTCAGGTAATAGGATTTCTGAGAATTTCAGCTAATGGGATTTGTGAAAATGTCAGCTAATGGGATTTCTGAGAATGTCAGCTAATGGGATTTCTGAGAATGTCAGCTAATGGGATTTCTGAGAATTTCAGCTAATGGGAGTTCTGAGAATTTCAGCTAATGGGATTTCTGAGAATGTCAGCTAATGGGATTTCTGAGAATTTTAGCTAATTGGATTTCTGAGAATGTCAGCTAATGGGATTTCTGAGAATGTCATCTAATGGGATTTCCGAGAATTTCAGCTAATGGGAGTTCTGAGAATTTCAGCTATCTTCATTAGAAAATTAAGGATGAGGTGTTACATTATCGGAGGGTGTATTTTTGCCATTGCCAATGTTGATAGCAGGCTGGCTGCAGACGTGCTGGGCCTGACAGAGAGTTGGTTGAAATGGACATTTCGCTGCTTTGTATGTCTCTTGTAGATTTCTTCCACTCTAATACGTGGGCCAATCCAGAAGTTCATGGTAATTACGGGTGCATTTGTGCAGATTAAGGAACAGATTGTGTTATGTATGTCCGTTGGTTAGAGTGTGAATTCTATTAATTTGTGAAATTATTGGACTCGTTTTCCAGGCAATATGGAAATTCAATCAATTAATGTTCTGATTGAGGGGTTGAACAGGAGATAGACGTAATAGTTCGAAGGTAAAAGCTCAATAAGATTCCTGTCCGAAGCGATAGGAAAATTCTGATTAATATTCTGATTGAGGGGTTGAGCCAGAGAGCCTGGTAGTGCGGTGATCGAAGCTCAAACTAGCAGCTTTTGGTGGTGGGAGAAAATGTCTGATTGCATGAACTTTTGGAATGGCCCTCGTACATTCAAATGCAGCCAGAGGGGGTTTGAAGCAGCCTTTGCAAACCCCAGATAGTCTGTTGTGATGGCTTTTAACTCTGCCGAAGCCAGTCCCAAGCCTGGTTGCAAAAAGAGGAGGATTGCAAACTGTTCTTACATGCTCATTAGTATAATGCCTGAAATTTACATGCCCCAAGTGAATGCCTCTGTCCAGCTGTGCAGACTAAAGCAAGCCAACAAGTGGTAAGATTGACACCAATGAAAAATTCGTAACAGAATTTGTGCAATGGTACCATCTTGTTGGCGAAGCCTTCTGCAAAAACATCCTAATTCTTATCCTTTTATGACTTTGCAATTGTGAATATACAGAGTAAATAATTTATGACTTTGAAATTGTAAATATACAGAATAAATAAAACGACTACTTGCAGTTGATTGGGTTTATGAATTTGCTTTTGTAATTACAGTGCAGAGTTGTTCTTGTTCTTTGTCCGAGTACGCAGAGAAGAGGATTATTTGTTACTAATTAATGGGAGACTGCGCCCTAACTTGTGACTGTAGCTTAAGCATTTTAAAAAAGCTGCTTCTGTATTAAAAATTTAGAAAATTTTACTGAATATTTATTATCAGCCATTCTAATTTTTTGGTTAGTTAGTTATAGATTTAGTATTTTTAGTATATGGACTAGCAATCTAGCGCCCCCCTTCGGGGTGGCCAATAAGCAAGGGACGAATCCTTTAAAATGAAAAGAATTCTTAGGGAGGGAGGCTAGTAATCGAATTCTCATTTTAATTCTGGGGCTTGTGTGCTAATAAAACATGCTTGTGTAGAATTTTAAAACTGACAATTCATTCATACTTGCCTTCTTTCAAAGCAATAGCGTACTACTTCTGTAGCAGTGCAAGCAGTACGCTCGGCAATGGCTGGAAAAGCAGCTACAGCAAAAAATATTGTTACCCAAAAGCAACACAGTTGCCTATCATGCAGAGGCATCACTGGCATTAAACAACAATTCCTTCTTCACTTTTAAAAATCACATTATTCATTAAAATTGTCACGGACAATGATATTTGCTATGAATCTTTTTTTTCTAAAATTAACAAACCGACAACAAAATATAGCTTTCACAAAGATAACAGAAATTCCACCTAAATAGAAAATATTCCCAAGACAGCAAGTATCCCTCCAGATAGCAAGCACCCCCCTCCAAAATTAAGCAACAGCAGATAGCAAGCATCCCTTAATACACGTAGCAAGCTTCACCCAAGATAGCAAGCAACCTGCAGATTGCAAGAATCCATGAACAGCAAGCATCCCTGGATAGAAACAATCCCATACAAGTAGCCAAACTTATCAAGTGCAGTAATCCTTGGTTTATCAAGTGCAGTAATCCTTGGTTTGCCAAGTGCAATAATCCTTGGCTTATCAAGAGCAATAATCCTTTGCTTATCAAGTGCAGTTATCCTTGGTTTATCAAGTGCAGTAATCCTTGGTTTATCGAGTGCAGTAATCCTAGGTTTGCCAAGTGCAATAATCCTTGGCTTATTAAGAGCAATAATCCTTGGCTTATCAAGATCGATATGTCTTGGTTTATCAAGTGCAGTAATCCTTGGCTTATCAAGCGCAGTAATCCTTGGTTTATTACGAGCAATAATCCTTGGTTTATCAAGTGCAGTAATCCTTGGTTTGCCAAGTACAAAAATCCTTAGCTTATTAAGAGCAATAATCCTTGGCCTTTTAGGAGCAGTAATCCTTGGTTTGCCAAGTGCAATAACCTTTAGCTTACTAAGAGCAATAATCCTTGGTTTATCAAGTGCAGTAATCCTTGTTTTATCAAGCGCAGTAATCCTTGATTTATTAAGAGCAATAATGATTGGTTTATCAAGTGCAGTAATCCTTGGTTTATCAAGCGCAGTAATCCTTGATTTGCCAAGCGCAGTAATCCTTGGTTAACAAGTGCAGTAATCCTTGGTTTGCCAAGTGCAATAATCCTTAGCTTATTTAGACCGATAATTCTTGGTTTATCAAGTGCAGTAATTCTTGGCCTATCAAAAGAAATAATCCTTGGTTTATTAAGAGCAATATTCCTTGGTTTATCAAGTGCAGTAATCCTTGGTTAATCAAGTGCAGTATTCCTTGGCTTAACAAGCCCAATAATCCTTAGCTTATTAAGAGCAATAATCCTTGGCTTATTAAGAGCAGTAATCCTTGGCTTATCAAGCGCAGTAATCCTTTGTTTATTAAGAGCAATAATCCTTGGTTTATCAAGTGCAGTGATCCTTGGTTTGCCAAGTGCAAAAACCTTGGCTTATTAAAAGCGATAATCCTTGGCTTATTAAGAGCAATAATCCTTGGTTTATCAAGTGCAATAATCCTTGGTTTATCAAGCACAGTAATCCTTGTTTTATTGAGAGCAATTATCCTTAGCTTATTAAGAGCAATAATTCTTGGTTTATCAAGTGCAGTAATCCTTGGTTTATTAAGAGCAATAATCCTTGCTTTATTAAGTGCAGTAATCCTTGGTTTATCAAGCGCAGTAATCCTTGATTTGCCAAGCGCAGTAGTCCTTGGTTTATCAAGTGCAGTCATCCTTGGTTTGCCAAGTGCAATAATCCTTAGCTTATTTAGAGCGATAATTCTTGGTTTATCAAGTGCAGTAATCCTTGGCTTATTAAACGAAGTAATCTTTGGTTTATTAAGAACAATAATCCTTGGTTTATCAAGTGCAGTAATCCTTGGTTAATCAAGTGCAGTATTCCTTGGCTTATCAAGCGCAATAATCCTTAGCTTATTAAGAGCAATAATCCTTGGCTTATTAAGAGCAGTAATCTTTGGCTTATCAAGCGCAGTAATCCTTGGTTTATTAAGAGCAATAATCCTTGGTTTATCAAGTGCAGAATCCTTGGTTTACCAAGTGCAATAATCCTTGGCTTATTAAAAGCTATAATCCTAGGCTTATTAAGAGCAATAATCCTTGGTTTATCAAGTGCAATAATCCTTGGTTTATCAAGCACAGTAATCCTTGTTTTATTGAGAGCAATTATCCTTAGCTTATTTAGAGCAATAATTCTTGGTTTACCAAGTGCAGTAATCCTTGGCTTATCAAGTGCAGTAATCCTTGGTTTGCCAAGTGCAATAATCCTTGGCTTATTAAAAGCGATAATCCTTGGCTTATTAAGAGCAAGAATCCTTGGTTTATCAAGTGCAATAATTCTTGGTTTATCAAGCGCAGTAATCCTTGGCCTATAAAGCGAAAAAATCCTTAGCTTATTATGAGAAATATTCCTTGGTTTATCAAGTGCAGTAAATTTTGGTTTATCAAGTGCAGTAATTTTTGCTTTATCAAGTGCAGTAATCCTTGGTTTATCAAGTGCAGTAATCCTTGGTTTGCAAAGTACAAAAATCCTTAGCTTATTAAGAGCAATAATCCTTGGCTTATCAGGAGCAGTAATCCTTGGTTTGCCAAGTGCAATAACCCTTAGCTTATTAAGAGCAATAATCCTTGGTTTATTAAGTGCAGTAATCCTTGGTTTATCAAGCGCAGTAATCCTTGGTTTTTTAAGAGCAATAATTCTTGGTTTATCAAGTGCAGTAATCCTTGGTTTATCAAGTGCAGTGATCCTTGATTTGCCAAGCGCAGTAATCCTTGGTTTATCAAGTGCAGTAATCCTTGGTTTGCCAAGTGCAATAATCCTTAGCTTATTAAGAGCGATAATTCTTGGTTTATCAAGTGCAGTAATCCTTGGCCTATCAAACGAAGTAATCCTTGGTTTATTAAGAGCAATAATCCTTGCTTTATCAAGTGCAGTAATCCTTGGTTAATCAAGTGCAGTGTTCCTTGGCTTATCAAGCGCAGTAATCCCTGGTTTATCAAGTGCAGTAATCCTTGGTTTTTCAAGTGCAGTAATCCTTGGTTTGCCAAGTGCAATAATCCTTGGCTTATTAAAAGCGATAACCCTTAGCTTATTAAGAGCAATAATCCTTGGTTTATTAAGTGCAGTAATCCTTGGTTTATCAAGCGCAGTAATCCTTGGTTTATTAAGAGCAATAATTCTTGGTTTATCAAGTGCAGTAATCCTTGGTTTATCAAGTGCAGTAATCCTTGATTTGCCAAGCGCAGTAATCCTTGGTTTATCAAGTGCAGTAATCCTTGGTTTGCCAAGTGCAATAATCCTTAGCTTATTAAGAGCGATAATTCTTGGTTTATCAGGTGCAGTAATCCTTGGTTTGCCAAGTGCAATAATCCTTAGCTTATTAAGAGCGATAATTCTTGGTTTATCAAGTGCAGTAATCCTTGGCCTATCAAACGAAGTAATCCTTGGTTTATTAAGAGCAATAATCCTTGCTTTATCAAGTGCAGTAATCCTTGGTTAATCAAGTGCAGTGTTCTTTGGCTTATCAAGCGCAGTAATCCTTGGTTTATTAAGAGCAATAATCCTTGGTTTTTCAAGTGCAGTAATCCTTGGTTTGCCAAGTGCAATAATCCTTGGCTTATCAAAAGTGATAATCCTTGGCTTATTAAGAGCAATAATCCTTGGTTTATCAAGTGCAATAATCCGTGGTTTATCAGGTGCAGTAGGTTTATCAAGTGCAGTAATCTAAAGGTTTTTAATTAGTCTTTTAATAAAAGCTTTCAATAAAAAAATTACTACATTACTACTTTTACACTACTTAGATTCGAACCCTGGTCGCTACATTAGCAGTCCAGTCTATTCAGCTCTAGGCTAGCTCTCATTGAAGTTATAAATGAATTTGTAGCACTTATATAATTCAATACTCACACCAAGTCAATTGAGTAAAAGTTACACAAAGCAGTTATGACATAATCAATTTCTTAGGCAATTCAGTACCAGTCTCTATTAAAGTTAGCATTGTGGTTACGCAATATGAATCAAGTATTGTGCTATGCTTCCACATTCAATCTTGTGACGCAATTCAATTGAGTTTCAAAATTCAGCCAGTACACAGACAATAAATAAAAAGCCTATTGTGATGCAATCTATTTCAGAATCAGAATTCAACCCGTCAGTTTTTTCTCTAGCAATCTTACAACGCATTTTAAGTCGAAAGAGCTGCTTGACCTTTGCAAAAAAGCATGTTTTTCGAATATTTAATCCCTTTAATATTGAGAAATTTCTTAGCCAAGATGCATGTACCGTCCCAGGAAAATTTCTGATCGAACAGTGCAAGTTCGAAGGAAATCGGTCAAGCCATTCAGGAGAAAATCGATTTCGTACAAGCAAGCAAGCAAGATTTTCATTTTTAGTATATGGATTATGGACATTCAAACATACAAACCTTAGAGATTTAGTATATTTAGATTGTTGGATTACTTTAAATGCAGGTTTGGGCGTGTGATCAATATGGTGGCTGTAGGTTGCAGTGTTTTACTTTAAGTACATTTAGCACGAGCGTAATATGTTTGTTCTATTAGTTTTCGCCAATGACTGCGCCCCTCTCCACCGGCTGGGGCGCAAATGAAAAAGTTATTCCGACAGTGTACATTGCTAAATACACGGGCGTGTCTCCCCGGCCTGGGGGAATGGGTAGGCGTAGCTATATGACAGTACAGTCTTGTCAGGTGGCTAGAAAAGTTTGGTTGAGAAATTTTTACCAAGCCTCTTCACTCAGGCACCAACGAACTCGAATTTAATCCAAGCACAGTACATGCTACATGTATGCACACTGGAATATGCCGCCTACCCCAATGATCTGGGGTAATGCGTGAGTGAGAGTGGCCCATTGCCAGAAAAACCTATAATAGCGTCCATATCCATAGAAACCATAGCGAACAAATTTGTAAACAGACAGAAAGCTGGGTTCGTTTTTACATTTTAAATCTATACATTAATCACACACTCGTGTTTCCGCAGATAAGCCTTAACCTCTTAATCAAGTGGAGTTAAAGATATCGATGATGAATTTAGTCTACGAGTCGCACAGATATATTGCATCAGTTAACCAGAGTGAGTCCATGTATTTCAAAGTTGCATGATATGCAAAATGGGTCAAGCAAAGTCGTAAAATAACTTAAATGAAAAACTGCTAGAAAACTACAAGTTCCTAGAGTTAAGTTAATGAAATTAAAATTGCATTTTAATTACCCTGTGAGTGAATAAAGATGAAAAGGGTTGGGGCACTTGCAAACTGCAAGAAAGAACTGTAGCTAAAAGGAAATTAGGCTATGCGAAAATATTTGCAATTTGAGTTGCAAAAAAGTACAAAAGTACAAAATCTAAATTACGGAAACAATAACTTTAAGCAAGTAGAACCAATTAATGTAAGTCATTTGTACCAGGCAATATCCACTATCAAATAACCACACTGGTTTCAATGACAATAACATTCTAATTCCAATTCCAGTGCAACGCCAGTGACGCCTCTGTATGATAGGCAACTGTGTTGCCTTTGGATAACAATATTTTTTGCTGTAGCTGCTTTTCCAGTCGTTGCAGAGCGTACTGCTTGCACCGCGACACCTGGAGCCCCGCTACAGAAGTAGTACGTTTGCTCTGAAAGAAGGCAAGTTTGGTTGAATTTGTCAGTTTGAAAATTCTACACAAGCACGTTTTATTGGTACATAAGCCCCAGAATTAAAATGAGAATTTGATTCCTAGCCCCCCCCCCTAAGAATTATTTTCATTTTAAAGGATTCGTCCCTTGCTTATTGGCCACCCCGAAGGGGGGCGCTAGATTGCTAGTTCAACACTGCCAATGCTGAGTGTTTGCCCCTGTCCGGGTCCAAGAAGTCGAGATAATGCATCGGATTTCACCAGGCCAGACCTATGATACTGTATAGTGAAGTCATACGCCATCAGGAGAATGGCCCAGCGCTGCAGCCGTGCTGATACTCGTGCTGGTAACTCTTGGTCTGGTCCAAATACATAAGTGAGCGGACGATGGTCGGTTATCAAAGTGAAATGCCTCCCTGCCAGGAACCTGTGACACCTTTGTACTGCCCATACATTTGCAAGTGCCTCTCGCTCAATCTGGGAATATTTGCGTTCCGCTTCCGAGAGTAGCTTGCTCACGTACAAGACTGGACAATTTTTCTGCATGAGAACTCCACCGATACCTTTCTGTGATGCGTCACATTCTAGCATAGTATGCTTTGCTGGGTCAAAATTGGCTAGGGCCGACTCTTCCGTTAGCATGGTCTTCAATTTTTCTAGCGCTGCTTCCTGCTCCGAAGTCCAGACGAAGTCACCTTTCCGATTTAGCACACGAGTCAACGGCTCTAGCAATTCCAATAGATTACGAATGAACCTGCCACTAAACTTGATGAGACCAATAAGCGACTGCAGCTCAGCCATGTTGGTTGGAGCGGACATCTTCCCTGAAGCCTCACACCTTCTCCGGATCCGGGCGGATAAGGCCGTCCTCCAGTACGCAGCCTAGGAATCGCACCTTTCGCTGAGAGATTTGGCACTTCCTGTCGTTTATTTTGAGATTGTGCTGCTGAAGCCTCGCTCTGACCAGCGCTTCCCTTTGTTTCAACTGCTCCTTAGTCTGGCCGCCAATCAGCATGTCATCAATATAGGCTACGGCTCCTTCAATTTCCTGCACGACCTGTGTGATATATCTTTGAAATATTCTGGCCGCTGTAGTGATGTTTATGTGATTTACGCTGTAGATGTTTTCATCCGGCTTTGGCACAACTACTATTGGAGATGCCCAATCCGAAAACTGCACGGGTGTAATCATTCCCTTAGACAACAACTTGTCTATTTCTGCTTTCAACAGGTCCTTATAGGCGAATAGTTATAAAAGGAAACAATCTGCTTGTAATTAGACTCAATTTCTCTGCGAGCTATGTTTGTCTGTTAGTTGTCTAAGTGTAAACTTTGTCGAGAGGCGGAATAGCAAAATCGAAAGCAGTAAATGCCACCAAAGAAGAGGCGAACTCACCGCTGTCATTGGGACCTAATATTAAGTCTTATTAATTAATATACTGTAACATCCAAACTTTTGATTATGCAAGATAAACTCAGTATTATTATTAAGCAAACGTTTATCTTCTATCTTCTTCTATCTTCTTTCTATTCTAAATCTACTAAATCTCTAAGGTTTATATGTTTGAATGAATGAATTAATGAGTGAATTAATGTCCATAGCGCTCTAGAGCTCGCAATTCTTGACCGATTTTTTTCAAACTTGCACTATTCGATCAGAAATTCTAGCGAATCAGTACAGTTCTCTTGGCTAAGAGATTGCTCGATGTTAAAGGGATTCAATCTTCTTTCTAGATCTACTAAATTTCTAAGGTTTGTTTGTTTGAATGAATAAGTGAATGAATGTCCATAACGCTCTAGAGCTCGCAATTCTTGACTGATTTTCTTCAAGCTTGCACTATTCGATCAGAAATTCTTGCGAATCGGTACAGTTCTCTTAGCTAAGAGATTGCTCGATGCTTAAGGGATTAAATATTCGAAAACATGATTTTTTGCTAAGGTCAAGCAGCTCTTTCGACTTAAAATGCATTGCAAGAATGCTAGAGAAAAAACTGACTAGCTGAATTCTGATTCCGAAATAGATTGCATCACAACAATTTAAAAACAGTGTGAAAGTAAAAGACTGAAATAGCGTAATCATATTTTTAACTTTATTAGACCTTTTCTGACTGCCTGCGTAACTGATTATGTCATAGCTGCTTCCTACAGTGAGAAGACAGTTAAAATTTCTTGTATCTGCTTCAATGCTAAAGGTATTAAATATTCGAAAAAACGAGTTTTCCCTATGCTTTTAATGGGAGGCCAAACCAGGTTGAATTCTTGATTGGCTGAATTTCAATTCCAATTATAATTAATTGCACCACAACTTTTTTCTTTTCACTGGCTGCACTGTGCAAGGAGAGAAAAAATGCAGTGGCTGCGTGTGTACATTTTGACGCTGGCTGACTGGCGGACTGCATAGACAATTGCTATTTATAGATTTCATTCAACTGTGCACTGGATCTGCCGAAGTACCAAAGCATATATGGCTGAGCTGATTTTATCGCCCCCGATCAATAGGCGGAGTAGCCGCGCTGTAGGCTCTAGGACTAGGTTTAAGCTAGGCGTAAGGTCAAAGGTTCGAGTCTGCCTCGCTGGCGGATAATTAAAATTAAATTAATTCATTCATTTGTAACTTGTGCCTCGACTAATTGGAACATTTTTTATTAATTTTAATTGAATTTTTTTATTAAGTAGCAATTATTTTTTTGCTACTCGGGACAAGCCACCAAGCAAGAAAGCAGAACAGGATAATTTCTATTATATCTAAGTAATAGTGCTCGTGCATAAGGGAGAGAAAAATACGAAAGCTACATACATGGACTATATAATTATCTTGTTACAGGATTTATAGGAGCCATTTCTACATGGTACCATTGCAGAGATTACTCTCCCCTCGCTTCGCTGCAAAACTTTTGATTCCACCGACGTCGGTCCACTTTTTGGTATATTTAGAATCTTCCCGCTGATCGAAAATCTAAATCTACAGAAGAAAACTGAAATCTAAATATACGAAAAATAATATACCTAATATTCCAAAACGATATCTAATCCAATAAACAAGAATACAATTTTAGTAAGGTAGCACAAATTTTATATTGGATATTTTAAAACGCTCAATTAAAATAATTTAAACTAATAAAACAATTAATAGTAGTCGGTAAAGTTTTAAAGGCCCATTCAACCTGTCATCAAACGATTCTATTTTGGTGTACATTTATCTCTTCACTGTGTATAGGCCCCAATACTGGCTAATTGGAGAAAGCTCTTGCAATCTGGGCCAGTGCCTTTACTCAGCCTACCGTCAGTTGGGGTGGTTGTTGGAGATAAGCACAGGCATGCATACATTTCCTGTCCTAAAATAATGCATATTGACTTGGCTAGCTGAATGAATGCTAATGGCCAATCAGAATTGGATTATTCTACCCTATTTGTAGACTACAACTTACGCAAATTTGTACACACGGGAGCGCAGTTGTTGTAGAGCTAAAAATCAATAGCTTTATTAAAGTCTGAACTGGGTTCTGTCAAGTGCAGTGCTTCTTTGAAAATTTTCTCCAGACCCAAGTTTTTAAAAAACTTTCCTATTGATCTTTTTTTATTTGTAAACTATACTGCTAAATTTATTGAATTAGCTATTCTGTTATTTTTTCAACGCAATTAATGGTAAAACGCGGTCCTTAAAGCGCTTTGCAGAAAAGTCGCGAGCCGAAACGGCGTCGCCAAGAAGAGACCCCTGAAGTAAGGGAGCAGCGACTGCAAAAAGAGCTGCTGAGACGCCGGCAGAGAGGGATGCTCGCCGCAGGTCGTCTGAGGCGCCGGCCGAGCGGGATGCGCGTCTTCCGGCTCAGAAAGAGAGCAACGACCGCCGCAGGTCGTCTGAGGCGCCGGCCGAGTGGGATGCTCGTCTTCAGGCTCAGAAAGAGAGCAACGACCGCCGCAGGTCGTCTGAGGCGCCGGCCGAGTGGGATGCTCGTCTTCAGGCTCAGAAAGAGGGCAACGACCGCCGCAGGTCGTCTGAGGCGCCGGCCGAGCGGAATGCTCGTCTTCAGGCTCAGAAAGAGGGCAACGACCGCCGCAGGTCGTCTGAGGCGCCGGCCGAGCGGAATGCTCGTCTTCCGGCTCAGAAAGATAGCAACGACCGCTGCAGGTCGTCTGAGGCGCCGGCCGAGCGGGATGCTCGTCTTCAGGCTCAGAAAGAGAGAAACGACCGCCGCAGGTCGTCTTAAGCGCCGGCCTACCTTACCTTCGTGGCACTCCAACCCCTGTCAAGGAGATCATTGATTATCTGCAGGAGCATCACACCATCATGCCTCACTGCAAGATCCAGGTGGGAGTGCCGAAGGAGCGTGAGTTTAAGAAGGACAACGCTAAAATCTTCGTGAAACTACCATACGAGATGAGAGCCTATCAGACAGCCACAGAAGCCAACATTGCCCCAGGCATATTTCCGTATATTAAAGGTCAAAGCATGACCATGAGCGAGAAAAAGCTATTGCAGACGCTTATCAAGATCACGTCTCCTTTCAAGATCACGAGAAGATAGCTCACGTGTTCATTAGTGTCGACTTCCGGACCTGGTGCCCCACTTTCCGGGAGTTCGACCAGCTGTTCGATCTGGACTTTGTGTACTACTACACGCATCTATTCTCTCCAGACTCAGTATTTCTATTCCAAGACCGATTTCGTCCTCCTCCTGCCTCTGACCAGCCTGGGTCACCTCCCTGCCAAGGTGCCACGGCAAATCACCTGTGCCAGCGCTGGTTCGAGGGCCTGCGCCAGAAGGGCTGGACGCTGATTACCACATGCCTCATCTCGCGCGCTGCATTCGACCACGGGACTAGCGCTTCACTTCTTGGGCAAGGAGACAATCAGGTGATTGTCCTCGCTATCCCGGAGGCCCACAGTGACACTCAGGAGAGTGCGGCAAGCTTTGCAGCAGGATTCATCCAGAGGCTGGTGCGTGAAGCCACCATCATGGGTATGGAGGTGAAACCCGAGGAAACCTGGAGCTCGTCAGTGTTGAATGAGCATTCTAAAGGCTACCATCTATACGGGTCTGATGTGTCGCGAGAGCTCAAGAAGGCAGCGCACCTCGGGTCAGAGACAAACGACGGGTTGGTCACCCTGTCGAATGAGATCTCCAGCATCTTCTCCGGGGCTCTACAGGTGGCTAGTGTGGATCCACACCCTGCACCCGCCTACCTGCTGAGTTGTATGCTCGCTAGCCAGGAGCTAGATACGTGCACCAACCGCTTGACTGCTAACCAGCTCGCTGCCAGTCTTCTCGTGACACGGGAGCTTGGTGGCCTGCCGACACTTCCGTACTCGGCCTTCTGCTACCGAGGTGTGTCCGACCCTCTGACATTGGCCTTGTCAGTTGTTCAAACATCCGTCAGAGTCAATGACAGGGTCTTCAGTGAAATATCTAAGCTGGTGTTGTTGCAGCGTGGGCCAGGAGATTTGAAGATGTTGATCAAGGACCCTTATAGCCTGAACATTCGCGTCCCCATGTCGGCTGAGAACCAGATCCTAGCCCTCCTCAGACGAGGCTTGCCGGAGATAGTAACTAATCTAGAGATCGCCAGCCTGTTTGGTAGCGAAGCTGATCAACGAGAGGCTGAGCTAGTCTCGGACCTTTCTGGGCTCAGCCCTATGAATCCAATTCTGGCGAACAACATCTACAGTCCACCCATCTACAGGACCGTCGTTGTTTTAAAGGCCAGTTCTATCAACCGTGCGTCGGTCAGATTTACCTTCTCGTTGACAGCACGCCTCGCTCAAGCTGGAAGACGTGTCGAGTTGTCGCAAACCATCCAGACAATCAGGGAATCATTCGATACGTGACAGTTCGCACAAGTTCCGGGCATAAATCCCAACGGGCGCCCACCTGGTCCCACTCGAGGCTGATCTTCCTGCTCGGAATGCAAGTGACACGAACAGCGCAGACGACGAAATGCAGCCTCCAGGGGCCACGGAAACTGTCTCTCCCCGCACTCTTCGCGCGCAGCGTCGACAGCGCATTCGAGACTATCAATAAGCGTTTTAACACAATCAACTTGAGTCCCCTCGTTCTAAACGGCCCCGCGCACTATATCTTCCTATAAAGTTGACTCGCAAAAATATCTGGAATCTGTTGCTACTCTCTGTTGTTCGTGACTGTTTAGCCGCCCCCTCCCCCCCCCCAGAGTTGTCGGGAACGGCTTTGTCCCTCCAAATATTTCGCGTATTGCAGCTTTTCAAGAGGCCCTTCAATGTAGGATTTAATGTTAACAGATCTGCAACGCAAACCGCAATTATTAAAGCATGTCAATTTCAATCAATATTATCGCTTAAAGTTACATGTTCAGCACCTTTTGCGCCCCCCCCCCAATCTGTCGGATTCTTATCCTCCAATGTTTCCCCTTAATTTGCAGCCTTGCGCTTTAAGTTCAAACTTAGTTGTGTCTCACTCAATTAATAGTCTATGGCACCCGTACAGACCGCAGCTCAGCCCGCCTTCAATTCAATCACACCTTTAATATTTGACAAATATATCTCTTCCTACAAGAAACCTAATTACTTGTCTAAACGACAAGGCTAGCATTAAGATAAAACGATATTTCCTGGAAATTATAAATGTGTATTGCTATTATTTAATAATATTACCGGAGCATTTTTATTATTATGTTAAGGTTTTTCTAACTTTTAAGCCCCGAAACCTTTTTAAACTCTATTATCACAGTATGAGACTCGTGCATTCAGTTACTAACTATACTCTCAATCATCAGTGCTGAGTACTCGGTCAGATCTGCTGTGCCGCCTTCAGTGCCCGTTGCCGAGCCGAGCCGCAAGCTGGACTGCCCGATTCCAGCGCTGCACCGGCGTTCTGTACTGACTCTGGGTGAGTGGCCCAATTTTCATCTTTTCGTGGCCAATAGGGTCTTTAATAGCCATCTGAGGCTGTGAAGAAATGGGGTATTTAATTTTTCATAGTCTTTTAAAATCTGTTTTAGCTTTACAAATCTTTCTTTAAAAATCTTTAGCTTTTGGGCTAGCCAGTCGCGAAAGCCTTCCGACTCACAGCTGCCTGATGTCAGCATGGCATCTGACATGTCGGATCTCTCAGATGAGGACACTGGGTGAGTGCTTGTTTATTATTTTTTTATCCTCCGTTACAAGCTAAGTGATCTTTTATTGCTTCGATTAAACTTGAAAATTACCGTTTAAACAGAAAGACAACAATTCGATGACAAAATATTTTTATTTTTGATTTAAAATTGCTTTCCTATCTTCCTGCTTTTACAACAGAGCCTCAGCCAGGCCGGATGTGCAAGCGCATCAGCTTGGCCGCATGCGACTATTTTGCGGGCATTGCAAAGTTCTGCGGTGGAAAGGCGAGATGCCCGGGGTCTGCTGTGCAGCCGGCAAGGTGAAGCCGTCTGTGAAGTCTGTGCCGCCAGTTCTGCATGATTTGTTCGTCGGGCACCAGCCTCAAAGCCGCGTGTTCCTGGCGAACATCAGGAGCTACAACGCGGCGCTGCACCTCATGTCGATGAAGGCTAGCCTTCGGCCGTTGAGAGGCTACTGCCCCAATTTCATCCTTTGTGGCGAGCTGTTCCACAACGTCCCGCCACTGTATTCTCGGGCACAGGGCGTGGCGCACGGCTGGCAGGTGTACTTCACCGACAAGGAGCTCGAGAGCCGTCTTATGCTCAGCGAAAATTTTAATTGAGATCTGCTGGACCCGCTGCAAGCCATCCTGCATGACTGCAATGTATATGTTCGCAGCCTAAAGGCTACTGAGCAGCGGATTAAGGAACAGCCTGAGCTAGGTGATGCTCGCATTGTCATTTTTCCTGAACGTCGTCCGACTGGCGAGCACATTCGGTGAGCATTACTTTATGATTGGTAATTAAGTATATAGATGTAATTAGTTTAAATTATTAGTTACATATAACTGTAATGATATAATTATAATAGCTATAATTTACATTTAAAAAGTCAATAAGTAATAATTATATTTGAGTAGCATTGTATTTCTGAATTTTACGAGCGTTATTATTTTTTTGCTTGTTTTAATACTGGCAATTTTTAAGTATATTAATTATACTTTGTTTCTACCAAACGTTACACAAATATTTATTTAGATAATGAAAATCAAGCAGAATACCTTATATTTGCTCCAGGTGGTACAATCTGCCATAGGCGAACGAGGTGGGCATCCTCATCGTGGGCGACGCCTCAGAGCGGGCTGTCACGTTTCGAGACGTACTGATTGAGCTCCGGCACCCTGATGATGGAGGCTACAGGCGCACGCAGTCGGTGTCCGTGACGCACAGAGCTTACGATCCGCTGCAGTATGTGCTTTTTCTGCCATACGGACAGGACGGCTGGCACACGGAGCTCAAGATGGCAACAGGCGGGAAGTTGACGCCTCGCAAGTATGCGAGCGAGATTATGGAGCGGCCCGGCCATTTCAATGCGCTGCACTATGGCCGCCGGCTGCTGCAGCAGTACCTCGTGGACCAGTGCGCGAAAATAGAGGGTGAACGGCTGACCTATCTGCGCACTCACCAGGACGACCTACGCAGCGAGACCTACAGCGTTTTGAGGGACGCGCTGTTTGCTGCTGATGGGGTGCAAACCGATGCTGACCCAACCTCAGTCGGGAAGCCGGTGTTTATGTCATCCAGCTTCGTTGGCGGGCCTCGCTACATGATGGAGCGGCTCCAGGACGCGATGGCCTATGTGCACAAGTTTGGCAAGCCGGGCCTGTTCGCAACGGCCACCTGCAACCCGAGGTGGCAGGAGATCATGGACGAGTTGCTACCCGGACAGAAGCCCGAGGACTGCCCAGACATTGTGACTCGCATGTTCGAGTTGAAGAAAAAGGCTTTAATGGAGCGGCTGAAGAAGTTTGCACCGGTGGGCGCGCATGTCTGTACTCTAGAGTACTAGAAGCGCGGTGAGTTTTTTTTTCTTTTGAGTGGGGTTTATCTTCAATTAGCGGTGTCGTTGCCTCTGCCGTTTCGCTCAAAAGTCAATTGTAAAAGTCCCATATATAGTGTGAAAAATCGGCCAAGCAGCATACAAAGTCAGCTACAGCCTTTACATCACTTACTTCAGGTCTGCCGCATGTGCACATTCTATTGTGGTTGGCCAGCGGGAATCGTGTGACACCCGTGATACTTTTCGACTTGAAATGCAAGAATGCATTGTAAGAATGCTAGAGAAAAAACTGACTGGTTGAATTCTGATTCTGAAATAGATTGCATCATAACTGAATTGTAACTCCGACTTGAATTGCGTCACAGTATTGAAAATGCAGTGTGGAAGCGTAGCACCAGACTGGATTTAGATTGCGTAACCATATTGTTAACTGATACTGACTGACTGAGAAACTGATTATGTCATGGAGTTTTGAAACTGTTGAATTATATATAAGTGCTAAAATTCATGTCATCAAAACGATGAGAGCTACCCTAGAGGTGAACAGACTAAACTGCCAAATGCAGGGACAATGGTTCGAATTTTTAGAGAGTAGAGTTTTTTTAATTATTGCTTTCTAACGCCAAGAAAACTAATAAATCATAGAAGCGTCATGTAAACAATCATAGAAGCGTCATGTAAAAATCATAAAAGCGTCATGAAAAACCCATAAAAGCGTCATGAAAAACCCATAGAAGCGTCATGTAAAAATCATAGTAGCGTCATGTAAAAAATCATAGAAGCGTCATGTAAACAATCATAAAAGCGTAATGAAAAAATCATAGAAGCCTCATATAAAAACTAATGGAAGTGTCATTTAAAAACTAAGAAGCATCATGGAAGAATAAAAGAAGCGTCATGTAAAAATCAAAAAAGCGTCATGTCAGACATGAAAGGTGTCATGTAAAAATTCGTCAAGGCTCACAAGAGAATAACTGAGATTACGGGGGGTTTCTGAGATGTCAAGGCAAAAGTCAGAAGCTAATTCAAAGTACTTTACTCAATTTTTTATTACATTCTTTGTTGGCTCGCCACGGGGGGCGCTGATAGAAGAAGAGTCATGTAAAAAATAAAAGTAGCACTATGTATACATAAAAGAAAAGTCATGTCGAAGCTAAAAGATTCATTTGGGAATTTCTACGATGTCAAAGCTTGGATGGAATCGTTATAGTGCTGTGATTCTTGAAGAAGGAATCACTAAAATGCCAAGGCTTAGGGGAGAAGAATTGCTGAGATTTCAAGGCTTTAGGTTGGGTTAAAGTTAGGTTTAGGTCAGGTTTGGGTTGAGGGTTAGATTTTAGCGGGTTTCAAGGTTAACAGGGGATTTTTTAGATTTCAAGGTTTATGGGGGGCATCGCTGACATGTCAATGCTCACGGGGGAATAAATGAGATGTCAAGGCTAAAGTCAGAAGCTATATGTAGTTTATTAAAAAAAATTTATTACATTATTTGTTGGCTCCTCACGGGAGGGATCGCTGATAGAAAAATCGTAATGTAAAAAATAAAATAAGCTTCATGTCGAAGTTAAGAGATTCATTTGGGAATCCCTACGATGTCGAGGTTTGCAGGGAATCGCTATGATGCTGTAGTAGTGCTATAATGACTCTTAGAGAGAATTACTGAAATTTCAATGCTATAGGGTTAGGGTTAGGGTTAGGGTTTGGGTTAGGCTAGGGTTAGAAAGTAGACAGATTTTTTTAGATTTCAAGGCTTATGGGGGGCATCGCTGAGATGTCAAGGGGGGAGTTGATATGTTAAGGCTTGTGGGGGGAATTGCTGACATGTCAAGGCTTACAAGGGACTGCTGGGGTAAAATGCAAAGAGACGCAACATGTAGTTTAGTAAAACAACTTGTACTGCATTTTTTAGGCTCCCCAACGGGGGGCGCTGATTGCTAGTCTCAACTATTAGGTGTGTTTTTTTTTTACTGCTCCGTAAAGCAGTATGCTTCATGTCCTGTTTTTTAATTGTTAGCTCTTCTCCTCACTGCTTAACTCTTCAGTCTTCACCTTCAATTCCTTGAGGCCTCTGACGGTTTTTATGTTACTAATTGGGACTTGAGTATTTAGCGTGACTTAATAAAAATTAGCTTTTACAGCTAAAGTACACTTAAAGTTCCCAAACATCGCCGGCAACCAGATCCACAGCAGATTCCCGGCAGTAATTCGACTCTGTGTGCACAGGCGAAACGAGCAGCTGGTATACTTCACTGAGGCCATCCCTAGCGCCAGGGTGAGAACGCCAAGGGATTTCACGCTGACAGCTTTCTTCAAGCTCTGCCGAACTGACGAATTCGCGCGCAGCCTGCTGTACACCGAGGTGCCGTCCTACTTCACCTGGCACCAGAGTCCAAGAGAGTAGCGTCGCGCTAAGCGTGGTGCCGATGTTGACGGGCACCCCGGCGTGAAACGAAGCACAAAAAATTTCGAGGATGTACACTGTGTCTCCGAGAGTGGGCGATTTGTTCTACTTGCGCCTCCTGCTGCTACACGTGAGAGGGCCGACCAGCTATGAGGCACTGCAGACGGTGGACGGCGTGCTGCATCCCACTGCCAGGGCTGCATGCATGGCACTCGGTCTGTTGCAGCGAGACGATCACTGGGAAAGGTGCATGGCTGAGGCTGTCCAGTCTCGGATGCCAAGAGCCCTCAGGCACCTACTTGCTGTCATCCTCATTTGGGGAGAGCCAGAGGACGGTGAAAAGCTGTGGCAGCGCTTTAAGAATGATCTGTGCGAGGATTTTTTCTATCGCCACCCAGACCTGAGCGCCGAGGAGGTGGCCGACAGGGCGTTGCGCGAGTTGCAAAGCATGCTAAGCTCCATGTGCGGCCGCAGCTTGCCAGAATACGGGCTGTCTGCCGCCTCCGCTGCGCCCCAAGTTGGCCCGGTGCAGTTCACGCGGCAGAGCAGACTGAGATTGCCGAGACGCGAGTTCAGCTGCTGACTGAAGAGCAGCGGGTTGTACGAGTCCATCACAGCGGACCTGATTGATGGTACAGGCGGTCTGCATTTTGTGGATGCGCCGGCAGGAACCGGCAAGACTTTTCTGTTGCAGGTGCTGCTGGCCTTTGTTCGCAGTAGAGGTCAGACCGCCATTGCTGTCGCGGACTCTGGCATCGCAGC
Source organism: Macrostomum lignano (assembly GCA_002269645.1). Classification (NCBI taxonomy): domain Eukaryota; kingdom Metazoa; phylum Platyhelminthes; family Macrostomidae; genus Macrostomum; species Macrostomum lignano. The sequence goes on along the minus strand of NIVC01000497.1, from coordinate 133,879 downwards.
CATCCTGCTACCTGGTGGACAGACGGCGCACTCAGCGTGAGTTTCTTTGTGAATTTTAGCAAATTGCTTTTTAGACGTGCGTCTTTTATAGGTGCCAAAAGTTTTTTGGTGCTGTTTGAATGAAATTGCACGCAATTATAGCATCAGGCATTAAAAAATCTGGCTCATAAAAAACTTTTGCCGCCAGATTTCGCATCCCGGTTCGCCTGGTGCGCTCGGATAACGACGTCCGCAGTGTTGGCGCGCAGTCGCAAAAGGCGGCCATGCTTCGGAGCACACGCCTCATTGTCTGGGACAAGATCTCGATGACCAACCGGCAGGACTTGGAGTCCGTGGACAGAACCCTGCGAGACGTTCAGAAGCAAAATTCTCCTTTCGGAGGAGTGGTAATGGTGTGCGCTGGGGATTTCCGCCAGTTGCTTCCGGTAGTGAAGAATGGCACCAGGGCGAACAACGTTGCAGCCTGTGTCTGCCGATCCGAGTTGAGGAAGTTGATCCAAAGGCACCGCCTGACCAAGAATATGCGATTGACATATTCGCATATGGCAGTTCCAATGATGCATTGACTCTTCAGTATTCGCTTTTGCTGATGCAGGTGAGCGCTTGCGAGTATCGAACTACCTGTAAGCGTAACATTCTTCAGGCTTTGTCAGTAGAATTAGCTTTCGTATCCCCTCGTGTAGTCTTATTAGTGCTTTTCTTAGGATCGCATGGGCAGTAAATTTGCAACATTATAACTTAAACATGTATATTAAGAATATTGTAACATTGGAGGCCACGTATTTTTGAACTTCTCTAGGTCGGTTCTGGCACGATTGAGGAGGATTCGGAGGGCAATGTGTCTCTTCCTCAAGAAATTCTGCTGCCGGCAGGCGCCCAGCTGAAAGATCTGATTGAGTTCGTGTGCCCCTCGTTTGAAGCTTCCGATGTCAGGGATGCCTTTTTGCGACTTGAGCGATACTGTCGCCGAACAACGAGTCGGTGGACGCGATCAATGATCTGTGCCTGGCGATGTTTCCGGGAAGCCAGCGCGAGTACCGGTCCTGCGAGGACGAGGACTCGGCCACCCACTTCCCGCCGGAGCTGCTGAATGGGTTGGACGCCCCAAACCTGCCGAGGCACCTGCTGAAGTTCAAGGTGGGCATGCCGGTGGTGCTGCTGCGAAACATCAACCCGCCCCGGCTGTGCAACGGAACGCTGCTGATTGTCCTGGCACTGGGCGACAATGTCCTGCGATGCAAGGTGGCGGCCGGCCAGTTCGCAGGCGATGAAGTCCTGCTGCCGCGGATTCCGCTGGTGCCCAACAATGCGGATCTGCCAATTCGCTTCAAGCACCTGCAGTTTCCCGTCAAGGCCAGCTTCTGCCTGACGATCCACAAGTCGCAGGGCCAGTCGTTGGAGACCGTGGGCATCGAACTGACTGACGGCTGCTTTGCGCACGGCCAGCTGTATACCGCGCTATCTCGGGCCAAAGACGCAGTCAATTTTCGCGTCCGGATTTCTGGTAACAGAACGAGAAACATTGTGTACCCAGAGGTGCTTTCTAATGACTAGCTGTCACCGGTTGTATGTTCTGAAAAAGGATAATGCAGTTGTTAAACTGCATTTAAACAAGTATAGTGTAGCATTTCAAGGATATCATGGCCACAAAATATAAGGCGGCAGTGTATCTGATTTCCAATAAAAATACTGCCTCCTTACCTCAATCGATATGCCAATAGAAGCATAGGTACAAGTATAATAATGTCTAAAATATGCAGTTTTGCACTGTACATTTTCTCTGACATGCGCAAAGCCTGGAAAGAATTGTGGAATCGGTTCCAGCACCTGGATGAGCGGCCATGCTTTAAGAATTCACTGCGAAGTTTCGCTTCGTCTTTTATCTGCAATATAGTAGCTAAGTTAACATCATTCGGTTTTCGGGTTTAAGGTTATTCTTAACTACAGTTCATCTCATCCTCTGTCTCCATAAGCAAAATGTTCACAAATCACAATAGAATCATAAGTAGGAAAACGTTCCAGTTCCCAATAAATTCGTTATTTGGTTCAGATTCGGGAAACTCTGCTAATTATATTATTTCCGCAGTTTCTAGATGAGATGCAACTTTCGAATCACCGATAAGTCGCTAAGATGCTCACTGATAAGTCGCTAAGATACCTGCCGATAAGCAGCCTCCAAACCCGCCAATAAGCCGTGTCCAGACGATCTGATAAGCCACTTCTAGACCTGCTGATAAGCCGCTCAAGCCTCTAGAACTGATCAGACGTCATCAGAAATACAAATAACTCACCCCTAGATATGTTAATATACGCTAATAGACTCAAAAAAGCCTTCTACTAAAACGAAAAGATGCTATCGGACTAAGACAAAAGCCGAATGCAGACCTGTTGAAAATGCTTTAAAAGACGTGCCCGAAAGCCTTATCTAGAGCTGTGATTTTTAGTAGTCAGCAACAACTTAAAAGCGATTAATTTATATCCCACCTTCTGCTCAGGTGCACGACAGATTTCCGGCGGTCATTCGGCTATGCGTTCACAAGTCGGAGGAGCAACTCGTGTATTTCAACGAGCAGACCGCAAGTGCTAGAGCGAGGACGCCGAGGGACTCTACGTTGACGGCATTTTTCAAGCTGTGCCGTACTGACGAGTTTGCTCGGTCCTTGCTCTACACGGAGGTGCCATCCTACTTCGTGTGGCACGCCAGTGAAAGAGTGTGGCGGCGAGCGAAGCGAGGCGCGAAAGTCGATGGCCACCCGGGTGTAGTGCGGAACACAAACGTTGCACGCATGTATACGGTGAGTCCAAGAGCAGGTGATTTATTTTACGTTCACATGCTCCTTTTGCAGGTAAGGGGACCAACTAGCTTTGAGGCGCTGCAGACTGTGGACGGCGTTGTGCACCCGAGCGCCAAGGCTGCTTGCATGGCCCTCGGCCTGCTGACACATGATGATCACTGGCGGCTGTGCCTAGCTGAGGCCGTTCAGTCAAGAATGCCAAGAGCCCTGAGACACCTGGCTGTCATTCTCATATGGGGCGAGCCTGATGATGGCAACGACCTCTGGTGCAGCTTTGCCGAGGATATGTGCGAGGACCTGCGGTTTCACCACCGAGACTTGAGCACCGAGGAGATTACTGACCTGGCACTGCGCGAGCTGCAGAGCATGCTGACCTTCATGGGCGGGAACAGCCTGCCCGAGTACGGCCTGCCTGCAGCCTCCGCGATGCCTCAAGTTGGACCGATGCAGTTCGATGCGGTCGAGCAAGCGCAGATTACTGAGGCGCGCTTACCAATGCTTACAGACGAGCAGAAAGCGGTGTGTAGTGTGGAAATCTTGTGTAGTTTTACATTTCTATTGGCTGGTCGAGTGTATTGTTGATAACTGTGTAATTTCTGTGTTTCCTACTCTTTGATGACTACTGCTGCTGCCTACTAGCTCTCTCTCTCTCTCTCTCTCTGTCTGTCCTTAACAACTTGCACGGCAGGTAGCTGGCCTGAGTGGTCTAGCGCTATGGTCCGAGAACCCTCGCTTAGTCTCTATCAAGTTATAATTAGATATTAAACCGAGTTTTGGTAGTTGGGTTGCTGCCACCTTGTAGGTCTACAGGTAATATCCCTAGGTTATAACAGGTTATTCCCTAGGTAAACCTACTGTAAGTAGAAAATAAATAAGACAAGACAAGTCAGTTAAACATTTATTAATATGAATAACGGTCAAAGGCCGATCCTAAATTATCGTTTACTTGCTCAACTAGTGTCGCAGTAACAAGCCCTAAGCCTTATTAGTTGTCAGATTGATGTTGCCCCACAGCGTAGGTTGTAGGCCTTGAGACCGGGTCCAGACGGTGTTAAAGGTCTGGCGTGCTGTCGACACAATAGCCTGCGGCAGTCTTAATGAGCAATGGCAGCTGCAACGAATGTTTGCTTGCAGGTTATCCCTAGGAAAAGCGTCTAGCGAATCCGCCTAAGCTAGTTCAGAAGCTAGTTCTGCCTATGCGAAGGGGATTAAGTATTCGAAAACATGCTTTTTGCAAAGGTTCAAGCAGCTCTTTCAAATTGACTGTATTGTAAGAATGCTAGAGAAAAACTCACTGACTGAAATTTTAATGTGATAAAGATTGCATCATAAATATTTTACTTTATAAAAGATACAGAATGTACGGAGTGTACCTGACCGGCAGCACCAGTGCAGCCGAACTGGAACCCCCCCAACCTCTGTCTAGCTGAGGTGGGGTGGGTGCGCACCATGCTAGCCGGCTCGCTAAGCCGGGGGGCTGGCGTCGTCTATCACGCCACGCCACCTTTTCGCACCTCCCTAGTAGGCCCCTAAATCTCGCACTGTTTGTAAATATGTAAATACACGCGCAAAGCAGCACAAAATCTTCGCTGCCATTACATGTATTGAACTAATTAAGGCCTTCCGCCTCATTTTTTTCCTCGAAAAAAACTTCCTCGATGAAGAAATCGATTTTCTCCCGAACGGCTGGACCGATTTTGTTCGAATTTGCACTGTTCGATCAGAAATTTTCCCGGGACGGTACATGTATTTTGGCTAAGAAATTGCTAAATGCTAAAGGGATTAAATATTCGAAAAACATGCTTTTTTGCAAAGGTCAAGCAGCAGCATTGTAAGAATGCTAGAGAAAAAACTGACTGATTGAATTCTGATTCTGAAATAGATTGCATCATCACAATAGGCTTTTTATTTATCGTCTGTGTACTGGCTGAATTTTGACACTGAATTGAATTACGTCACAGTATTGAAAACGCTGTGTGGAAGCATAGCACAATACTTGATTTATATTGCGTAACCATATTGCTAACTTTAATAGAGACTGGTACTGACTTGCCTAAGAAATTGATTATGTCTTAAATGCTTCGTGTGACTTTTACTCAATGAGTATTGAATTATATAAGTGCTACAAATTCATTTATAATTTCAATGAGAGCTAGCCTAGATGCGAACACACTGGACTGCTAATGCAGCAACTGGTTTCGAATCTTAGTAATGTATTAAAAAAGTAGCATAAATTTTTTATAAATAATTAAAAAGACCTGGATTATGGCGCTGGATAAACCAAGGATTATTGCACTTGATAAGCCAAGGATTACTCCACTTGATAAACCAAGGATTATTGCACTTGATAAGCCAAGGATTACTGCACTTGATAAACCAAGGATTATTGCACTTGATAAGCCAAAGATTATTGCACTTGATAAGCCAAAGATTACTGCGCTAGGTAAACCAAGGATTATTGCACTTGATAAGCCAAAGAATATTGTACTCGATAAACCAAGGAATATTGCACTTGAAAAGCCAAGGATTACTGCTCTTAATAAACCAAGGATTACTGCGCTTGATAAACCAAGGATTATTGCACTTGATAAGCCAAGAATTATCGCTCTAAATGAGCTAAGGATTATTGCACTTGGCAAACCAAGGATTACTGCACTTGATAAACCAAGGATTATTGCACTTGATAAGCCAAAGATTATTGCACTTGGCAAACCAAGGATTACTGCTCTTAATAAGCCAAGGATTATTGCTCTTAATAAGCTAAGGATTATTGCGCTTGATAAGCCAAGGATTATTGCACTTGATGAACCAAGGATTACTGCACTTGATAAACGAAGGATTATTGCTCTTAATAAACCCAGGATTACTTCGCTTGATAGGCCAAGGATTACTGCCCTTGATAAACCAAGGATTATTGCTCTTAATAAGCTAAGGGTTATTGCACTTGGCAAACCAAGGATTACTGCACTTGATAAACCAAGGATTACTGCGCTTGGCAAATCAAGGATTACTGCGCTTGATAAACCAAGGATTATTGCTCTTAATAAGCTAAGGGTTATTGCACTTGGCAAACCAAGGATTACTGCACTTGATAAACCAAGGATTACTGCGCTTGGCAAATCAAGGATTACTGCGCTTGATAAACCAAGGATTACTGCACTTGATAAACCAAGAATTATTGCTCTTAATAAACCAAGGATTACTGCGCTTGATAAACCAAGGATTATTGCACTTAATAAACCAAGGATTATTGCTCCTAATAAGCTAAGGGTTATTGCACTTGGCAAACCAAGGATTACTGCTCCTAATAAGCCAAGGATTATTGCTCTTAATAAGCTAAGGATTTTTGTACTTGACAAACCAAGGATTACTGCGCTTGATAAGCCAAGGATTACTGCACTTGATAAACCAAGACATATCGCTCTTAATAAGCCAAGACATATCGCTCTTAATAAGCCAAGGATTATTGCACTTGATAAACCAAGGATTACTGCACTTGATAAGCTTGGCCACATGAATGGGATTCTTTCTATCCAGGGATGCTTGCTATTCAGGGATTCTTACTATCTGCAGGATGCTTGCTATCTGGGTGGATGCTTCTACAGTATCTGGGGATGCTTGCTATGTGCAGGTTGCTTGCTATCTGGGGTGAAGCTTGCTACGTGTAATAAGGGATGCTTGCTATCTGCTGTTGCTTACTTTTGGAGGGGGGTGCTTGCTATCTGGAGGGATACTTGCTGTCTTGGGAATATTTTCTATTTAGGTGGAATGTCTGTTATCTTTGTGAAAGCTATATTTTGTTGTCGGTTTGTTAATTTTAGAAAAAAAGAGATTCATAGCAAATATCATTGTCCGTGACAATTTTACATGAATAAGGTGATTTTTTAAAGTGAAGAAGGAATTGGTGTTTAACGCCAGTGATGCCTCTGCATGATAGGCAACTGTGTTGCCTTTGGGTAACAATATTTTTTGTTGTAGCTGCTTTTCCAGCCATTTCAGAGAATACTGCTTGCACCGCTACAGAAGTAGTACGCTATTGCTTTGAAAGAAGGCAAGTATGGTTGAATTGTCAGTTTTAAAATTCTACACAAGCATGTTTTATTAGCACATAAGCCCCAGAATTAAAATGAGAATTCAATTCCTAGCCTCCCTCCCTAAGAATTCTTTTCATTTCAAAGGATTCGTCCCTTGCTTATTGGCCACCCCAAAGGGGGGCGCTAGATTGCTAGTCGTATCCTAAGAATCTTTTCTAAGAATCTCTTCTACCTTGTATTCTAAGAATCTCTTCTACAGTGCATTCTAAGAATCTCTTCTACATTTGTATTCTAAGAAACTGATAGCTTACCTTGGTACTTTATGACTTAGTACCTTAGGGAAGATATGATACAATGTAAATTTTGCGTTTAGATTTTGCAAAAGAAATTACTAGCTTGTATAAATAGAATACGTTGGATAAATTGTTACATATTGCAAAGTTCAAAGGATATTTTTGCCATTGCCAATGTTAAAAGCAGGCTGGCTGCAGACGTGCTGGGCCTGACTGAGAGTTGGTTGAATTGGACATTTCGCTGCTTTTGTATGTCCCTGGTATATTTCTTCCACTCTAATACGTGGGCAAATCCAGGTCATGGTAATTACCGGTGCATTTGAGAGGATTAAGGAAGAGATTTTGTGTTATGTATGCCCGTTGATTAGAAGTTTATTTTTGCTAATACGTGAGTTTGTTAACGTTGTGTTCCAAACGATAATAAAATTCAATGAAGTAAGTGTTCCGATTGAGGGTTCGGCCAGAGACAGTTTTGATAGTGCGGGGATAAAAGCTTAATAAGAGTGCTGTCCCAAGCGATAATAAAATTCAATGAATTAATGTTCGGATTGAAAGGTTCAGCCAGACAGTCTTGATAGTGCGGTGATAGAAGCTCAAATTAGCAGCCTTTGTGGTGGTAGGAAATGTCTGATTGCATGAGCTTTTGGAATGGCCCTCGTACATGCGAGTTTTTCTTGTTCTTTGTCTGAATCCGCAGAGAAAAGGATTTCTTATTACTAATTAATGGGGGACTGGTCCTTAATTTGTGACTGTAAAGCATTTTAAAAAAGTTGCTTCTGCATTAAAAGTTTAGAAAATTTTACTGAATATTTATTGTCAACCATTCTAATTTTTGGTTAGTTAGTTAGATTACTTTAAATGTACAGGTTTGGGAGTGTGATCAACATGGTAGCTGCAGGTTGCAGTGTTTTACTTTAAGTACATTTAGTACGAGCGTAATATTTACTTTGTTCTATTAGTTTCCGCCAATGACTGCGCCCCTCTCCACCGGTTGGGGTGCAAATGAAGAAGTTATTCCGACACCGTACAGTGTTAAGTACACGGGCGTGTCCCCCCTTTGGAATGGGTAGGCGTTTATGATAGTAGCCTTGTCGGGCTAGAAAAGTTTGGTTGAGAAATTTTTACCAAGCCTCTTCACTGGGGCGCCAACGAACTCGAATTTATTCCAAAACACAGTACATGCTATGTACACTGGCATATGCCGCCTATCCCCTATGATCTGGGGTAATGAGTGAGTGAGAACAGTCCAATGCCAGAAAAAGCTATTATAGCGTCCATAGCCATAGAGACCATAGCGAACAGATTTGTAAACAGACAGAAGACTGGATTCGTTTTTACATTTTAATTCTATCCTCAGCAACATTGAAAAGTCGCCACCCTTTGCGCCGAGCGATTTCTCTCGGATCTCGCAAGTTGCGCAACTCATTCTCTATACCGCGGGGGCATATACATGTAATACAATAGATAGACATACAATGGATTTGAGCTGTGTAATAAATAGAGGTGGGAGTGACGGGCGAGTTAAAGCTCCAACTCAGTTTTCATGTGCGCACTTCTATTTGCGCACTTCTATTAAATACAAATGAAAAATCACCGCTACACTGAACAATTGATATTGATGCAACAACATATAATTCGGAGTTCCATCGAGTTAAATTTCCATATGCTACTATAAGTAGACTATCACTAAAACATCATATCGAAATTTCTGTCAATTATCTATCATTGAATTTGTACAGATCCTGTGTGCCATTTTCGTTCACGATTCGATGGCGATGTTTCGTTACAGAATCGTCATCGATTTTTTCAGTGGGTATTCTGGGGATGCCGCGAAGAATTTCTGCCTTGCTGCATGCTCGCGGAGGGCACACTCGTAACTAAGACCTTTTCTGAATTGAACATTTAAATCGAACTTTGCTGCCAGGGCTTATATTCGTAACTTAACTAAAACCTAATAAATTGTGTCTTCATTATTTTTGTGCTACACCCTATTGCCAGTGGGGTGATTACGTAATGTATGTCCCGCAGTGAGAGAGTGAGTTGCGCAACTTGCACGTGAGAAATTGCTCGGCCCAAGGGTGGCGACTTTTCAATGTTGCTGAGTATACTAATCACACACTCGTGTTTCCGCAGTTAAGGAATTAATCAAGTAGATTTGAAAATATCGATGACGAATTTAGTGTACGACTCGCACAGATATGTTGCATCAGTTAACCAGAGTGTGTCCATGTATTTTAAAGTTGCATGCATGATTTGCAAAATGTGTCAAACCAAAGTCGTAAAAAACTAAAATTAAAAACTGCTAGAAAACTACAAGCTCCTAGAGTTGAGTGAGTGAAATTTAAGTTGCATTTTAATTACCCTGTGAGTGAATAAAGATGAAAAGGGTTGGGGCACATGCGAACTGCAAGAAAAAAACTGTAGCTAAAAGGAAGTTAGGCTATGGGAAAATATTGGCAATTTGAGTCGCAAGTAAAAGTACAAAAGTACAAAATCTAAATTACGGAAACAATACTTTAAGCAAGTCCAACCAATTAATGTAAGTCATTTTACCAGGCAATATCCACTATCAAATAACCACTGGCTCCAATGACAATAGCATTGTCAACGCCAATGTTTGTAAGTAAACATTAAAACAGTTAAACTTGGTGCAACGCCAGTGACGCCTCTGCATGATAGGCAACTGTGTTGCCTTTAGGTAACAATACTTTTTGCTGTTACTGCTTTTCCAGCCGTTGCAGAGCGTACACCTTGCACTGCGACACCCCCCGCTACAGAAGTAGTACGCTATTGCTCTGAAAGAAGGCAAGTATGGTTGAATTGTCAGTTTTAAAATTCTGCACAAGCATGTTTGATTGGTACATAAGCCCCAGAATTAAAATGAGAATTCGATTCCAAGCCCCCTCCCTAAGAATTTTTTTTCATTTTAAGGGATTCGTCCCATATTTGCCACCCCTGCTCAAATTTTGAGCAATTGCTCAAAAAAATTAAGCTGCTCAAATGCTCAATTTTATTTGGTTCTGCTCAAAAAATTTGGGTCTGCTCAAAAAAGTAATTATTTTTTTGCTTATCTTTTTTTTACTTTTATTGCTAAAAACTCATTCTAAATAAAGTAAGAAAGGTCAAAATGATTCTTGTTCCTATTTTTGGGTCATTAGTTTTGTAATTTTCTCTATAAACTTATACGATAAGTCTATGTATAAGTATATTATAGGTATAAGTAGTGAAAGTACTAAAGTGGGAATCTAGGGAAGTAGTAGTTTAGGTACTATAAAATTCAAGTCACATTTCAGCCACAAAGCTAGTGCCTCAGAACTGGACAAAATTCGGGCACGACGAATCAAGCTGGCTTTTACTGATGAGATGCTAGCCAAGCTCCAGTTTTTAAGCCAAGTGCTGCCAAGATGCGAAGCATTCGAGAAAAATTTTCAGCGGGAGAGCACTCAGGTTCACCACTTGGCTTATTCGCTGGAAAAGCTTTTGTGACATTCTTCTTTGCTTTATGCGGAGTGAAGTTGTTGAAAACAGCCGCTCTCTTTCAGACCTGGTTGACAGGGCTACTGATCGCAACAATCAACTAATGAACAAGGATCTAATCATCGGCTCGGCCACCCGTGAGACTGTTGCACGGTTACGTCAGATGGAGCAGATTGGCTTTTTTAAGTCAGTTCGCTGCTTCTTTTCTGAAATTATTAGTCGACTGTTCACCTACTTACCTTTCAACAACAAGGTGCTTTCTGGCCTTCAGTTTGTGGATCCTGAATACATGTTGGGATCAGAATTCAACTTTGACAACATTATTCTACGTGTTGGGCATGCTATAAGCACAGTCATTTCTGCCGACTTGCTGGATGATATCCGGCTGGAAGCTACAAGGCTTCGACTGACCTGCCCAACTGAGAAAGCAAAGGAGACACCAGAGGCTTTTTGGGCACAGCTTTCTGCTGAAAATTATCCTCATATTTCTAAACTAGGTCATGCTGCCTGCTGCATACTGCACGGTAATGCAGATAGAGAACGAGTTTTGAAATGGGTGGCCAACAACTTGACCAAGCAGCGCAATAGGCTAGGAGAAGTTACGCTGGACTCGATTTTGGCTGTGAAAGTTTGGATGAAATGCAACAGCACTAGCCCAGCCAAGGTCACTATTGATTCTAACCTGCTGGACACAGCTTTTCAAGCCAAAAGCAAAGCCGATGAGCGACGACGAGCTAAGCAAAACGAAAAGGCCATGAAGCGACTTCAGCAAGCACTGGAGGAGCAGCGACGACTGGTTGCTGAAAAGGAGAAAAGAGCTCCAGCAGCAGAAGCAACAAAAGCAGGCAGAGGCCCAAACAAAGATTGACGAAATGCGCACGAAGGTTCAGGACATTCTCGCACTTGCTGATAAGGAGGAGCATGCCCTACGCAAGTGGCATGGTGACAGTGAAGAAGCAAAATCAAAGAAGAAGAAGAAATGATTATGTTTGTACATTTTATCAACTTAAAATTTACTGAATGTTTGTAGTAACTATAACTCTAAGCTTCATGCTGTAGTCTTTATTGTCTGAGGTGCTTCTTTTTACTTTTGTCTGCGCAACTTGAAACAATTTTCCTTGTACATGTAATTCATTTTTGTTTTCGAATTTACTAAATGTCTGTCATAGTGTAAAGAAAAACTGGTTTGTGGGAAGGATGAGAGATTTTTTAAGAACTGCGCTAAAAAATAGTCCTTGCGCTACTTTTCTTTAAAAACTGGGTGGCAACTATGCTTCGTCCCTTGCTTATTGGCCACCCCGAAGGGAGGCACTAGATTGCTAGTAGATAACTAGCTGCTTAATTTATCATTCTTATAGTATAATTTTATCTAGTTTACGAGCGTACATATATTATTTAGCTTGTGTATATAATACACCAATGTTATGTTCATGTTAATTTTAACTTTAATGTAATGTTACTAATGTAATCAAATGTTATCCAACTTCAATCCAACCTTATCCAACTTCAATCTAATCTCATGTAATTTCTATCCAACCTCATCCAACTTGAATCCAACCTCATCCATCATTTTCTAACCTCATCCATCCGTTTTCAACCTCATCCAACTTCAATCCAACCTTTAGCCAACTTCAATCCAACGTCATCCAACTTCGATCCAACATTATCCAACTTCAATCTAACCTCATCCAACCTAATCCATCTTCTATCCAGCTTCAATCCAACCTTATCCAACTTCAATCCAACCTCATCCAACTTCAATTTAACATCATCCAGCTTCATCTAACTTCAATTCAACCTTATCCAACTTTATCCAACTTCAATCTAACCTCATCCAACTTTTACAAACTTTAATTTAGTCTCGTCTAACCTAATCTAACCTAATATTTTCCTCTTTTTTGTCTATTAAGACATTGTTTCCATTTAATACACCTTTTCTGGAAATTTTGTTTTTTTTCAGAGGCCTTTTGCCATGTGAAGAACAACCCGAGTTTTTTTAGGGTTAGTCTTTTGCTTCTTATTCTGATCTTCAGCCCTTAATTAAACAATATGAAGACAGTCATTTTGTGCAGTTGTATAAGAGAGATAGTAGAATGCTGTCGGCTGCTCAAAGACGTTTGCCTCAAAAAAATTAGCGATGCGATCGTGTATTCTAAATACTCTTTTGCTGCATTCAGTTTGGTAGTCAACGAAAGACGTCTAAAGGCTCTCGGCCTAATTAAATGCAAGCTGGAAAGAAGTTATTTAGTAAAGTTTAGGTCGGGGTCTAGGAGTTTCTCAAAAGCAGTTTTTATAGCCATATATCTTCTCCATAAATCCAGGAGAGCTGGATTTAGCTCTCCTAGGAAAGTGAATTTAAAATTGGAATGCATAAAAACCTTAGCTTTGCATCACTGCAGTATGTTTTATAATAAAATTGCTACTGTTGGTACAAGTGTCGAATATTAAATTCAAGTAACACATTTTTAAGAAAGTTTCACAGCCATGTATTTTATGTTAAATCCTTTTTTCTCAGGATGCGCTTGAAACGTACAAAGACTGCGTTAAAAGAAGTGTTTTTTTTTGAGCAGCTTAATACCAAGCTTCAAATATGCCTTTTTCACGTCCTTAAAACCTTCCGTAAAGTGGCTTTAAAGTAGAGGAATTTGGAGCTCGTCATGGAGGCACTTTAGTAAATAGCCTATTCTGCGGATAAAGAGACGTACGTTTTAAATATACGCCTTCTCGAATCGGTTGCCAGTGCTAGGCTACAAAACTACTTCAACAAAAATTGGCATAAAATTCGTCACGAGTGGGTCGTCGGTCTCAAGGCTGCGAATCTTGGAAATAGCGCTAACAACCGTGTCGAAAGTCTTTATCAAAAAGTTGAAACCGTTTTTCCACGCAACTCCAACTTTCTACAGTTTCTGCAAAGACTTGCAATTCATTTCTTCAACAAGAATTCAGCAAAAAACGAAATACTTTCTACTCTTTACAAAACTGCTGTTCGCTTGTTCGAGACGGATTCAATCGAGTATAGGTTCTCGAAGATTTTGACGCCGTACGTACTTAAAAAGGTTATCAAGGAATTGACGAAAGCGACGCAAGAGACGATAGAGATTCTGGGCGAGACTTCAACTGTGTCCTGCAATTTCCCATTTTTCGTCACTTTTGCCTTGTCAGCACATTTTTAAGATGCGGAGCTCGAATTATTTGCTCCAGAGCTCTGTCACAGCCGATGGACAATAAGCTATTACAGACAAAGCAGCAAAGCACTTCAATTCAAAGCGCTCGTTCAAACTTGTCAGGCCAAGCCTTGTACTCTTTTGAGAAGATTACGCCTCATCATATAATGTCGCGACAAGAGAAATACACCGATGCATTTCGTGTTAGCTCTTTAGTGTAAACCCTTGAAAAATTAATTTAAATTTATATAAGCGCAACTCTGTTAGAAATACAGTTTCAGTGAACTAACGTGAAATTAAAATTGAAATTTCAGGTTACTCAGGAGCTATCAACAATGGCTGCCGAGGCTACGGGAAATGATTTTAATGGTCGTATTGCACGACTAAATACCCTTAAGATAATTTGGCGCTCTGGACGACACGTTGTGCTTTACGACGCAGTTGACGGCAGCCTCATACCTACGAATAGTCGGTGGACGTCGTTAGAGGCACCACGCAGCAGCAGTCGGTGGACGTCGTTAGAGGCACTAGCATTTTTGATAAGCGACATGTTTTGCCTCGCTTCATGCATCGTCAGGCTCTTAATGAATTAGTAAAGATTTATTTTACTAACGATCAATTTAGACAAAAACGGGACGATAAAAGTCAAAAAGTGTACATTTAACTAACAGTCGATTTCACAGTCTTGTGTGTGCACATTACGTTGTGTGAAGCTCATGTGCGCACCTAGAATACTCTAAGGAGGGCACTGGCACCATGATTGGCAAGTTGCTTCTTTATGGTTGGTGTACGAGATTTTATGTATGGGGCCTCAAGTACCTTAGTCTGTACTCATTTGAGCAGTTACGAGCTATGAATGGTGAAAAAAAATTCAACGAAGGGACTGACTAGCCGTTAGTTAGACATTTTTAATAACACCCACATAACATAAAATTCTGTAGTGACCTTCGCGAAAGTTTGATACAGTATGATAATAGTAGTATGGGTTAGCAGAACCCTGTCGAACAGTGCGAAGATAGAAGGGCAGAGTGGCGATGGGCGGGTGGAGGTGAGGCTGGCGCAAGGAGTTGAGGTGGGTCGTCTGAAAGTTAGCAGAACACTGTCGAACAGTGCGGAGATAGGAGAGCGAGCGTACGGGGCGATGGGGGTAGGGGTGCAAGTCAGTGTGGAATTGGTTGAACTGGAGAAATTAGAGAGGCTCAGCGCGCCTAGCGTTTGGTTTGTCCGGTGGAAGGCAAGCACTAAGCAGCACCTCCCCTGTGGAATATTATTGATACAAGATGTCTGAGAAAGTTTGGGGAATTTAAGGGCTGCGCAGGTGTATATCATTCCTGAATCCATCAGAATACCTGGAGCTTCATGAAGGGATTCCTAGACAAGAATGTAAAACCTAAGACCCAGGCCGAGCTAATACAAGGCATCGAGGATTTCTGGTCCAAGAAGATGACAGCACGAGATTGCTAGTCAGGGTTCTAATACCTGTGAAGAATTCGTTCTTCGTTGCAATAGAAACCCCACGTGCATGAACAACTATTCACTACTCTTGATTTTGCTATAGACATCTCTAGAATGAATCACCACCACCTTTGATTCTTGGCACGAAGGAGGGGGGGGGAAGAGGGAAAGTGAGCTATGGTTTTAGTAGTCACACATTCGCATATTGCCCCACACAGCCCCACAATTGCGTAATTGCATCAACCAGTCAACGTTGCTGAGAAGTCTGTCAGATATACTCATTATGAATCACCCATTATTGTTGAGGGCCTTATTGAAATCTGAGACCAAGCTACACTCATTCTGGGCTGAGTGATTTGCACATGGGTTGGGTTGAATCACCCGTTTTATAACCCAGTAATATGCTTCTCTTACATGTACATACATAGAGCTAATATCAAACTGTTCTCCATGTGTTGTGATATGAATCGGTATGTCTTGCATAAGCGAAGGCCTACTAAATTTTATTATGCGAATGTTGGCTTCCTAATATCAGTGCATAGAATGATTTTCTTCCCAATTACGAGTATTAGCTCTTTGGCTTTTGATTTTATCTGTCTTGCATAGTTCGTGCTACTCAAATAAAATCAGTTGCAAGCGCAGCAAAATTAGAACGCATAAAAAGTTGTATTCGTCATTTATTTAGCACTACGCTTCCATTGCTTAATATAAAGGGAGCTTTAAGTGACAGTCAATGCGTTCAAAATGTAGTGCGTATCAATTGCATACATGCACCTGTACAACCACTAAAAAGAGGACCTATACGGTATATCACTGCCTTTTGTATGTATGGTCAGTGAGATTGAAGCACATTTTCAATCAACAGGTCATTCAAATACATGTTGCTCGCTTCTTCGAGTCCTGCCCAGTTGCAATTCTTGGCCTTCTTCAAGAGATCTCTCGCCTCTTGATTAATCGCTGCACTGATTTCATCCTTACGCGCAGTTGGAAAGTGCTGCAGAGTGATGGCTGTTATGTGCTGCAGAATGAAGATTGGATAACTTTGCTTTCCTTGAAGCCGAGGCTGTCCAACTGTCAGTTTGCACCTTTCGTAACCAGGAATTGCTAATCGTGACAGTTGAGCTGCTAACGATCCAGCGGAGTCAGATTTAACTTTCACAGCATGCAGATCAGCAGGTGTCAGGTCGTCAAGTTCAACTGGAGTCACGAGATCATGAAAGCTATCAAACTGTGAGTGCCTTGCAGCGGTAGTCAATGTCTACTATCTGCAGCGACGTCGATGTATCCCGTTCAGCTGACAGCGAGCCTGCAGGTGCAGTTGAAACATGTGTGAGTCCGTTCAGCCGCAATGGAGTTGGACTGGCTACCTGAGCACCAGTGGAGAGCGCAGCAGCGTTTCCCGGGCTTATTGTTTTGCGTTTTGGAAATTTGACCCTATAGAATACAATAGATTTGAGCATCGAATACCTTATTCAGAGTTCTAAATTTAAATGTTGCAAAAGATTATCATTTGTTGCTTTCGTGGTCTTAAAAATAGTGTGACAATTTGGAATTTTTTGCTTTAAAGTTTTTCCATTATTATTTTACTACTTATAGTAGTTTAATTTGTAATGTATTTTGGAGATCTCTACAGTTGAAAACGAGTTCAAATAGTTGCTAAATAACAATTCCTTAATGTGCTTTCTCGTACAAGTTTTAAATCTGAGCACAGTAGAGACGATAATGAGGGGTAATAGGGTGACACAACAGAGGGTCGCGTCTCGGTGGGGGTTGGTGGAGCGAGCCAATCAAATGTGTTTCCCGCGGGAATGACCCGTGGGAATCCCGCGGGAAATCAGTTCCTTCCCGTGGCCATGACTGTATGAGCAATCGCTTTTAAATAATGCACTATACTAAAAATAGTTTGTATCTACACTCGTATTTACATAGAAATAATTCTATGAGAGTTCTTGCTCAATAGTAATAACTATGAACTTTGAAAGAAGAACGAAGTCTAATTTGTTGGAGCCTGGAGTCCAGGAGACTGTTTAAAAATTAGGGGGGGGGGTTTGTTGGGTATAGATAACAGAACCCGTTAGTGCGGGGAGGGTGGGGGCTTGCAGGAGGGCGAAAACAAAAACAAGCCATAAAGTTTTGCGAACACTTTTGGTGTAGCAGCACTGAATTAAATTTTTAGTTCCCACAGACATGTTTACAGCCGCAATGTTTTACAAAGAGCATATAAATGTACAGCCACTGTTCCATTCCATGTAGACTAAGATCGCCAATCGTAAAGGGGGGTTGAGCTGGGGTGGGGGGCCATATGAGGGTTTGGGTTTGGGTGTGTGGGGTTCGAAATGGGGATATTGTCAATGTATACTATAAAAACTATTGAAAATAAATACAATTAAATATTATGAAATATTATTTTCCCCAATCAGCGCCCCTCTCATGCTTTTAAAAAAACATAAATAGCACGGCCTCCACCCGTCCCTGCGTCTTCGAAGCCTCAAAGAGTATTTAAAGCCCATTTAATTTTTTCTTAAATTGAAATTTAGCCGCTAAAATGAAAATAAAAAGCAGCAGGTCTGCTCAATTTAACGTTTGTCTGACCTGCAACAAAGTTGTTTTGGGTCAGCTAACGGCCCGGCATGATAGCTGCAGTGGAAGAAGCTCATGGCTGGTCTGCTGGCAATGCGGGATGATCAAGAAGAATGTGGCCATGTGGTAAAAGGAGTCAGGACCCACTGTGGTAATCTACAGCTGCCCAGTGGCGATATTTGCATGCGCAACCTGAGGCGAATGGTGATGTAGAAGGCTCGGCAACTGGCAGCTGACGAACAGGCCACTCGTGAGTCGCTAAGCCAGATAATTGCGGGCATCAATGAAGGTCAAAACAGCGACGACGACTTTGTTGCACTGCAACCAGTTGGTGAGCAACGTCGCATTGAAGTAAAAGGCAAAGACATAAGAATGAGCAGTCCTCCAAAAGAAATGATTCTGATGTCAATATTGATCTGGATGCTGACGGCGAGGAGGGAGAAGAAGAATTGATTATCGTCGGTGAACATCGGCCACCAACTCAACAGCAAGGCAGCAGCGCGCAGCAGCTGCCTCTGCCTGCGAACATTCAGCAGCTGCCACCGCCTGCCGACATTTAGCAGTTGGTACTGCCTGCGACGCCCGCAGACTGCCTGCCTGCGGGCATTCAGCAGCAATGCGGCATTCAGCTGCAAGGCGGCATTCAGCAGCAAGGCGGCATTCAGCAGCAAGACGGCATTCAGCAGCAAGGCGGCATTCAGCAGCAAGGCGGCATTCAGCTAACAGCAATGCTGCATTCAGCAGCAAGGCGTCATTCAGCAGCAAGGCGGCATTCAGCAGCAAGACTGCATTCAACAGCAATGCTGCATTCAGCTAGCAGCAAGGCGGCATTCAGCAGCAAGGCGGCATTCAGCTAGCAGCAATGCTGCATTCAGCAGCAAGGCGGCATTCAGCAGCAAGGCGGCATTCAGCAGCAAGACTGCATTCAACAGCAATGCTGCATTCAGCTAGCAGCAAGGCGGCATTCAGCAGCAAGGCGGCATTCAGCAGCAAGGCGGCATTCAGCAGCAAGGCGGCATTCAGCAGCAAGGCGGCATTCAGCTAGCAGCAATGCTGCATTCAGCAGCAAGGCGGCATTCAGCAGCAAGGCGGCATTCAGCAGCAAGACTGCATTCAACAGCAATGCTGCATTCAGCTAGCAGCAAGGCGGCATTCAGCAGCAAGGCGGCATTCAGCAGCAAGGCGGCATTCAGCAGCAAGACGGCATTCAGCAGCAATGCTGCATTCAGCAGCAAGGCGGCATTCAGCAGCAAGGCGGCATTCAGCAGCAAGACGGCATTCAGCAGCAATGCTGCATTCAGCAGCAAGGCGGCATTCAGCAGCAAGGCGGCATTCAGCAGCAAGACGGAATTCAGCAGCAAGACGGAATTCAGCAGCAATGCTGCATTCAGCAGCAAGGCGGCATTCAGCAGCAAGGCGGCATTCAGCTAGCAGCAATGCTGCATTCAGCAGCAAGGCGGCATTCAGCAGCAAGGCGGCATTCAGCAGCAAGACTGCATTCAACAGCAATGCTGCATTTAGCTAGCAGCAAGGCGGCATTCAGCAGCTAGGCGGCATTCAGCAGCAAGACGGCATTCAGCAGCTAGGCGGCATTCAGCAGCAAGACGGCATTCAGCAGCAGCAATGCTGCATTCAGCAGCAAGACGGCATTCAGCAGCTAGGCGGCATTCAGCAGCAAGGCGGCATTCAGCAGTAAGACGGCATTCAGCAGCAAGGCGGCATTCAGCAGCAAGGCGGCATTCAGCTAGCAGCAATGCTGCATTCAGCAGCAAGGCGGCATTCAGCAGCAAGGCGGCATTCAGCAGCAAGACGGCATTCAGCAGCAAGGCGGAATTCAGCAGCAAGACGGCACCGCCCAGCAGCTGCCACCGCTTGACGGTATTCAGCAGCAAGGCGGTACTCAGCAGCAGGGTGGCATTGCCGGCATTCAGCAGGTTGCCGCAGATTACAACACAGTCGATTCTCATGCCCCAGCGCAGACTAATGGTACTAACGTCTTTTAAATAGAAGGATGGTCTTCATCAACGAAAATGGTGCGAGCGGTGCCTGTCAGGCTTTCGTTCTCAGGAACGACTTAAGAAGCACAGACAGGATTGCTACCAAAGTGATGACTGTACTGTTCGAGAGGTGATGCCAAGTGCCGACAAGACTAAATACTCTATAATTAACCAACTAGAAAATACAATATCGCCTCATTTTGTTGTCTACGCTGATTTCAAGGCTTTTAATTCCCCTTGCTCCAAGTATGAGGATAAAGCAGCTTCAGCAAGCGTGACTGAACTAGACAAATCAGTGTTCGAGAATTCTGGTGTCCCGTCCCGAGATGGTGGAACAATGTACCTGACAGAGCACCTCCCTGCCGCTGCTGGATACATTCTTCTCCAACGAGACGATACAATCGGTCCTCGATTGCGAGACAGAAACGCTAGTTTGCAAATTTTTAATGAGAGCGCGTCTGAAAGCTGCGTTGAAAAGTTTTTGCACTCGCTTGAAGAAGTTTCCAGAGAAGTCTATTCTTGGAACAAAAGGCATAGCCATCAACCTAAAACTGTCACTGCTAAGTATGTAAAAGCCTTCGATGAGTCGACTACTTGTTTCCGCTGCGGATCGGTTTTCCCAGACCCATATCATGATCATGATCCCAGCACTGGGATCATGATCACTTGACCGGACAATTCAAGGGGGGCTTCTTGTCCTGATTGCAACATGCAATCGCAACTTTAGCGACGCTTTTTGCCGATTCTTTTTCATAACCTAGCAGGTTATGACTGCAGTTTGTTGTTTTATACAGCTTTAAAGCGAATAAATCACTGGAAAATATCCGTGATTTCACAGTCGATAGATGCCCTACATCAACTGTGGATGCTTCGCGGATGACCTCAGCATCTGGGCCTCAGACGCCGACCTCGGCGTCGTCAAGGAACGCATCCAAGAAGCTCTCCACAAAATAGAGGAATGGGCCAGCCACCTTCGCATTGAGTTCAATCCTAGTAAAACCGAGAGCTGCCTCTTCTCGCGCGATCCCAGAAACAAAAACCGACAACTCGATCTCAGCATTCTCAACCAAAGAATCCCTACTAACAAGACCATCAAATACCTGGGAGTCTGGATCGATCAGGAATTGCTGTTTCGAACTCACTGCGATTATGTGATTGCTAACATCAAAAGATGAACAGCTGTCATTCGGGCTTTGTCCAATCGTGAATAGGGATGGAGTCTCCCTGCTCTGAGGAGCGTCTACAAAGCCGTTGTTGAGGCAGTTGTCTGGCATGCCGCTGCTGCCTGGATGCCGTGGCTCTCCAAGACCCGCTCGACGCCCTTAATCGAGCCCAAAGAGAGGCCTTACGGCTGCTGACCCGATTGCCCAAGTCTACCCCTTGCGAAGTCATCTACCTCGAAGCGGGATGCGAGCCAATCAGCATCGAAGCCAAAAGGCGTGTACTCCTCTCAGTTAAGAAAGCCCTGAGAAGACCACCCAAGGACCCTTGGCGTCAAGTCTGCGAAAGAAACACCAACATCAGACTCAAG
Source organism: Macrostomum lignano (assembly GCA_002269645.1). Classification (NCBI taxonomy): domain Eukaryota; kingdom Metazoa; phylum Platyhelminthes; family Macrostomidae; genus Macrostomum; species Macrostomum lignano. The sequence goes on along the minus strand of NIVC01000497.1, from coordinate 112,553 downwards.
GCCAATCGCGGACTACAGGAACAAGCCAACAACATTCTTAGACACCTGCTCCCTGACGTTCGCAGGCCATGCGATTGGACACGCCTGGAACCGTGGCGGAACCTAAAGGAGTTGGGAGTCCATCTTCACCCGCAACTGATCTGATCAGCACTGGAAATGATCCAGTGCTGAAAGCCGTTAAAGGAAACGAAAAAGCCGAAACCCAATTCCCCATCCCGAATTGATCTGACTAAGCTAGAAGGCTACGAAGCCGTAATTGTCGGTGTTATCGAGAAAGAATCAATTGGTTTCTTGCTAGACACAGGCGCTAGAAACAATTTTCTCAGCCGTTCAACCTGGTCTAAGCTATTCCATACCGATCAAATTCAAGACAACAATAAAAGCATCAGTACATTTGATGGTACCCCAGTTCAATTAGGAGAGGTGTTCAACCAAGTTAAATTTGGTGATATCCAAATAGAGGTCGAATTCCTCCTATGCCGACTTGATTGTGACAATATTCTGGGTATAGAATTTTTCCTGTCCCAATGCCAAAGCATTAAGCTAGCCAAAGGAATGCTAGTGCTTAATGAAGGTACCTGTATACCCATGCAGTGTACCCGCCTACCAGTGAAAGTTTGCCGAGTTTATACCCAAGAAAGAGCCATCATTCCAGCCAATAGTGCACTCCGAATACCCGTGAAATTAGCTAAGAACTGTGAATCTAATTACGGCAGCCCCATGAACATTGCAGCCATCGGAGATACTGTCCGAACCCGAAACTTATCCTTAGAAATGGTTCCGAGCCTAGTAACTATGAAATAAGGCAAGGGAATTGTTAAAATTATTAACCGCCACCCAGTAGATGTGAATTTAACTAAGACTTCCTTAATAGGATTAGCCAAACCCATGAGAGCCAAAAACTTAACCTATTGGCAAACCCAATCTCCCAATCCCCATCCCCCTGCGAAAGTTAACCAGATTTAATGTACTGAAGATTCATGGATTAATGAGTGAACCTTGGCCCTGAATTATGAGATGAACAGCGAATTTCGTCGCCGCTAGCCTGCCCGAATATCGACGGTCAGAGTATCGGCATTATGTAACAACCCTCAAGTTGTACTTGGTCCGTGTGGCCCATTTTAAACTAGACGGCCGGGAGTTCCCGGCCGGGAGAAGACGTGCGGCCCGTCCTGAGAGGGCTGCGGCTGATGCAGCCGAACCATGCCATCGCCGCCTGGCGACGCGCCACAGTGTACGCCCTCAACGACTTGAACAGAGGACAGCGGCAGTACAACACGGACAATCTCGTCACTGAGGTTCGTTGGCTCGGCTACAAGTGCCGCTGACCGTACCCGGACCGGCTGCCTGAAGACTTCCGCTTCATGTGACTGTAATGCGTGTAACTGAACAATTAAATGCGTTTAACCTTTTGCAATATTAGTTTTTTATTGGTATGAATTTTTGCACTCAATAAACTCGTTTAAAAATTTTGATGAGGACGCACTTTCTTTCCAAATTCCACGCTAGCACATGGGCTCTAAACTTACTAGCCTACTAACAGCAGGCTATGAGCGTTTTTTCTACTTTTCATGCGAATTATCATAGAATTTATACTAGATATATGATTTTGCCATACTAGTAGTTATAATAACATAGGCGCGGCTTTTGGGTCATAAATCATCGCGTTCGAAGCTGGTCTGACAGCCACCTGCGCCTCACTCAGTGCTGAGACTGGCGCCAGATGGTCTGAGAGAATGCGGGCGGTAGCTTTTTTCCTCATCATTTTGACAGGCCATCAAGATTTATGAGGTCAGGGTCTGTTGTTCGGGTTCACTCAAGCGTGTGACAGCTTTGACAGCTATGCGTTTTACCCCTAAAAGTACGTTCGGATTAGCGATTTACGATTTCTCTTCATCATCTTCACTTTCTACTTAATAAGAGCTTTCTAATGTATACTTTTTCATTAATTTTTGTCAGTCCTACGCGAAAGGTCATAAATCATTATGTAGCGATTTTGAGTGATTTATGACCGCAACTGCCGTATTTTTATGGCCCCGAGGGAACTGATAGAATCTCTTGGTCACGTGACTTTGGGTAGCAAAAAGCTCAGCCAATCAGAAAATTCGACGCTCATTTTAACAAATCGGCTCAGCCAATCAAAATCCAGTTGGTCCAGTTGGCGGCTATTTAGACCGGTGTTTTTAGCCCGCTCGAACCTCAACTGGGTAACACTAGGCTCCACCGGCCGGGAACGTTCTCTCTCTCTCTGACCACTGCGTTTGCAGCAGTTCAACGTCTGAATCTCCCTGCGAATCTCCCTTATGAAGAGTTCAAAGCGAGACTAGTAGAGGTAGGAAGTTCCGCCGAATTTTGAGAGGAATTCCGAAACCGAAGCCAAGGTCGAAATGAGTCCACTGACAGCTTTGCTGATGCCCTCATAGAATTGGCCTCCCGTGCATTCCTGAATATGGATGCTGAACAGAGAGAAGAGAAACTGGTTGAACAGTTCATCAAAGGTGTGAGAACATCCCCAGACAACTGTGAGAAACTGATCTTCACCCAACCCGTCAATCTCCAAGCCGCCCGTAGAATGCTGCGTAGGATAAAGCTGCCTATCAGATGTCAGATTAATCAGATGTCAGATGTCGGATTCGTCAGATGCGGCATGTGAGGTATTGTCAGAGCAATACGGCACTAGAGGCGCTGGGTACGGTCTTGAAGTCGCAAGATGCGACAATAGCGGGAAGCGACATGCCGTGTGCTTTCAGCAGGAGCAAGCAATCAATGGCCGGACAGTATTAAAAGCCTCGATCACCAACTGTAAGAAGCCGCTGGTGGCCCGGTTTGTAACACGCAAGGGCTCCTTTTCGTCATGCTGACGACGTTTCGGGAGCTCTCCGTGCGCAAAACGCGATTGCAACAGCACCAAGCCCAGATGTCGCAGGAACTGTATGGTGTCCGGGCAGAGATCGAGCGCTGAACAGCACTGCTCAGTCCTGAAATGGCTGAACTAAATTGCACGTTCTGGCCAATCAGCTCCTGGAATGAGTACGTCGATTTTGCTACCGCTTTGCCGTCGAAGCACGTGGCATCTTTCGTGAGTTTTCTAGTTTATTAGTGTTACAAATTTATAAAGCTGAATAGTTTTAATGAGAAATAGATGAATAGTTAAATATATATAGACAGCCAAAATGCCTGGGTGATTTAGTCAGAACTAATCATGCATCTAGACTTCCGCCGCTTGCTCCTTTACTCTCTCCTCCTTTCGCCCTCTCCTCCGCCCTCTCTTCCGCCCTCTCATTCAATATACCTATACGACTTTTTGCGCTGCTCAGAAATACTCATAGATTTAGACTTTAGCCGCTTTCTCTATCCTGTCTCTCTGTTTTCCACCTTCTCCTACCCTCTCTCCTTTAATTTTCCTTTATGACCTTCCCGCGCTGCTCAGAAAAACTTAGGGAGTTAAATAGAAAAATCAAAGTCATTCACCGTCTCATCTCATTCAGAGGCGTCAATTGCATCTTCGTCGGCGGCTGCGGTGGCAAAAATCACTACGTGTACAATGTTGGACCTCACACTGATGCCCAAACTTCAAGCCGCCGTGAGCTGGTACTGGCATGCGGGACAGAGCTCGAGCTGCAGGCGTGGAAACACTGCTAGGCGATGCGCAGCTCGCATTTAGGACGCGTTTTGGAAAGATACTAAGGTATAGTGGGAGCATATGCATCATAGATTAATTTCACTAGTATAGGAAGTAACTAGTACGACTGAAGAGTCAGGAGGGGGAAGAATTAATCAGGGCTCGAGAATATGATCATTTTTATTCTTTCTCCCAACCGACAGACGTGATTTCTACGATTTATGGCGACAACTAAAGGCCTACGCGAAATGAGGTAAAGAACACGGTTGTCGACCAACTTAAGCGTGGCGGCAACAGACTCGTTCGTCAGGTCCATCGGCGAAGGACAGAAAGTGGCGCCGAAGGTAACAATGCACTGACGGCTAGCCCGAGACCTCCCTCAGCCACTGCACCGACAAAACCACAGCTGCTTCTGCGACGTCAGTGCGCCGGCAGTACAGCACCTGCTGCGGCGCAGCTTACAACGCCCTAGGGTAGCGGACGACCTGCTACAGCCACTCAACTGACAGCGCCGTCACGCAGCGCTGGACGACAAATACCAGGTGGGCGGCCGCCGCAGGCGCAGTCAGTCTTGATGTGGGCAGACAGCGAGTCTGCCGAGTAAGATTCGACTTCTAACTCTGACTCCGACTGGCATCCGCCCCAGGGTTCTTTTAACTAAAGCACCAGGTGCCATGAAAGGGTCTCTAGAAAACAGTGACATTGACAGTGAATTATAGTTAAATTATTTAAGGCAAGAAAGTGCTGGATGGCGGTTAAAACCACTTCAAGCATGTGCATTCACTCTGAGGAAACCCGTTGGCTGCAGAGCAGTCATAGACATCTGCATCTGCCCACAAGCAGCCACAGCATTCACCCTTTGAAAACCCGCTGGCTGCAGAGTAGCCATAGACTTACTAGTGAGCTGTGTAAAAATGAGTGCTATTTCTTTGATGGCTGCTCTGCAGCCACAGTGAGTTTTCTCAGAGTGAGTTGCAGGGTGCCGCTGGTCCTGGCCACAGACAGCTGTGGCGGCGGGCATTCCGAGGATGGCAGATGGCTGCAGAGCAGCCAGCGGGTTTGGGGGTGTTAAAATACCTTTTCAAATTTTTAGACTGATCTTAGAATGCACGATGGGATCTCTCAGAATCGATAATGGAATTTTAAAGTTGGTAGTGTGATCTTACGATTAGTAGTGGGATTTTAAAATCGGTAGTGATATCCTAAAAATTCCAGCATAATGCACTTATAATACTACTAAGAGTAGAATCAGGAAAGTTGCGCTGCCGAAAACTTTTAATTTTTTTCCTGTCTCCAGTCAGCAGCTTCACTATCCTCTTGACTCTCTTTTCTCCAATTCTATTACTCGTTCTACATTATGTTTTATGTACTGTTAATAATCATATATTATATTTTAAGGTACTCTTTACGTGTTATTTGTATTCTTTCTTTTAATCGCTTTAGTACCTAGTAAGTGTAAAAGTGCTTATTATTGTCATTTATTTGTATCATATAAGAATTTTCATTATAAATAAACCGAATGGAAAAAAGATAATAATTGTTCTTATTTCCTTTCTTCCTGAAAATGAGTTGATGATAGGGGATTATCAGTTAAAAGTGCACAATAATTGGTCATTATACTGTGTAGGTGCAACTACGCTCACAAAAACGAGCTGTGCAACTGTGCTTTAGGGTGGGTCTGCTTAAGCATAATGTGTTCATCATACTGCTAAGAGTAGAATCAGTGAATTCGCGCAGCCTAAAAATGCTAACTGTACACTCAGCGCCGGGCGCGGCGCCGACTTGGCGAGATAAATGTAGTACTTCGGGCGCACTGTTGTCCCAAATTGAGCGCCGCCGTCTGCGTACACTTCAGCGCACTAAAAATCTCCACTGGGTTTGACACAATTGTTAAGTTGTATACGTGGCACAGTCAATAGTAGAAATTTGGTAGCTGGCATGGTTGCTGGGAACCGGTAAGTTCATCCTTCATTAACCTGCAATTTTGCATTTTTAAATTCAAAATAGTTCACTTTTCAGAATGAAATTTGTCATCATTTTCAAGTATGATTTTTTGGTTGTATAGATTTCCCCAGAAAGTATACCTCTCCCTAGCGAACTGCAAGAGCGCAGTAGGCAGGAGTGGCTTGAACTGCGAAATTCAAACATTGATTCCCATAAGTACTTGTAAGCCAAAATAGAAATAAAAATCTTAATTCTGCTCTATACAGGAACAGATCGCTGGTCATAGTACGCTCGTATGACTACCTACCGACGGGACATTCTGATGTGAGAAGTGGACGCCACTGTGGTTCAATCACGGCAGAGAAGGTTGCTTGGTGGTTTGGTCACTGCGTCAGATATCTGCCACAGTGCTTGGCTTTTCAGCCCATCAATGGTTAATTTGAATTTGAGAGAATTGCTAATTAGATTTACGTGTGAAATTCAAAATTAGACCTGAACATTTCCTGTTTCTAGTTAATTATTTTTTTCTTTTTGTCTACAGTTAAAGTACCACAAAGCTTTGGTATGGTAACTTGCAACAGGTAGCTTTGGCACAGAAAGGAGATTCTGATCGTACACTGCTCAAATAAAAACTGTACAAATTTGGTACAATTTTGACCACAAAGAGCATTTTCTTGAGGTTAGAATTGACCTTCACTTTCAGTTGTTGATAATACGAGTAAAAGGGACTTTGTATGAATTAGATGTCATTTTAGAGATGCTGTCTACATCATTAGAGATGATGTTTGCTAGAGCAAACATTCCATGAACATGTACTGATTTCCCGACAGATATTCAGACAGACAATTCAAATAAACAAGTGTTCTGTTTAACAAAGATGCTCAATGCAAACTGTATTTTAGCCATCTTTTTACGCATTTGTGAGTTTTCTTTTGATTTAAAAGTTTTTGAAAGAAACTTTGAAACTTTGAAAGAAGCATGAAAGAAAAAATGTAAAAAACTACGGCTTAGCAACACAAGAAGTTTGCAGTGTTACTACTCTGCTTTTTATGTTTGAAGGGAATTTTCCAAATTTTATAATGATCGTTTTGAATAGAAAGTAATTTCTACACCTTTACGCCATCTCGGCGACAACAATACGTGTCACACATAATATTGTGTTTCCTCTAAGGAGATTTTTTTCGTTTAAAGCATGATTGTATACTTCTTGCTCAGCTTTAAGTTAAGAATAGACTCATGCCTCTGCTAAAAATATTTGTTTGTCGTCAGTTAAATTTCAATGTAAAGCTTACGTATACCTCTGCTTTTAATTGACATTGCGAGCGCTCTTAATCAATCTTTAATTCGAAAAATATTTCAAACACAAAAGTCTGTCTGCAATAGAATTTTAAAGATCTCAAAATAAATCTTTGATTTTTTGTTGCAATATGATGCTGCATATTTTTGTCTTTGAGTCCTAAATATCAGTTACAATTTTTACGCATGTGTCAATGTGTCAGCGTGTGACTGAAAGTTTGGCTGATACTTAAAAGTAAACTATGTCAACCTGACTATATAGCTGAATTGAATGTAAAGTTGCATTTACGTATCCCAGAAAGTGTTGACTAAATTATCACTGAATCACATCTTGCAGATTGATAACACAGTTTCACAGGCTCTATTTTCATTCCTATTGCCCACAGATTATCGCTATCCGAAACCCATTTTTATTTGTTGCTGATGAACTCAGGCTTTAAAATACATTAAACAATCGAATGGAATTTTTAACTTGCGCACCAAAGGTAGTACTTGAGACAATCAGTGATGATGCGTATGAGGAGTCGCAACAAAAAAGTAGTGATCCACAGTCTCCACTGAATGGACTCTTGTTTGACTCCGAGAATGCATTTAATAATATCGTCACTGGAATGGTCACCTTGAAGCAGTCGGAAATAGAGAAAGTACAACTGAGAGAACATAAAAATGGATCACAGTTCTTGTTCAGTAAGGCTGCTCTTAATGAGGCATTATATTTATCCTTGCACAAGCTGTCATCCTGCTACCTACGAATTAGGGGCTAAAATCACAAAATGTCACCATTGTCAACAAAATGTAATAGTAATTTCTGGACTGTTGAGGCATCCTATAAAAACGAGGGTTCTGGTAGAAACCTATAGTTTCATCATGAAAATTCCAACTCAGAGAATTCATTTATATAAGTGGGATGTAAAAGGAGAGGGACTATTTTGCCACAAAATTGCCAAATTGCCATCATTCTGACAAATAACAGTGGCAGAAGAGAATCGCTTCAGATACCTAGTCTCTCATCATGGATTAGGCAGTGCTCACCCAAAACTGATATTTGATGAGGCATTGAAGGGAATATTAAAACTAATATTTGATTATTAAGTTATCCCCAGACCCAGAATGCCTAACACAAATTGGTGGCAACAGTAAAGGGTCAGAATCTGGTGAAATGCGCAATCAAACCCAGGCTTTAAATCCCCATCCCTATCTCCAAAGTACAATGGCCGCAGCAGGAATTAATGATTAAAGAGCTCCGTAACCGTTTAGAATTAGTCCCCCTTAGACATATGAAGATCCAGAAGATCCAGATGTCCCCAGCCAAGATATTAGAGTCTAGCTCACCACAATTGATCAGCGATTCAAGAATGAAGGCATTGCTGAAGACCACCGAAAGCAAGAATTGCTCACCAATCTAGACCTAACCACTGTGTTTGCGGCAGTTCGATGCCTCAATCTCCCAGAAGATCTCTCCTACGAAGAGTTTAAGGAAAGACTAGTAGAAAGTTTTGGAAGAGCAGGAAGTTCCGCTGAATTTCGAGAAGAATTCCGAAACCAAATGCAAGGTAAAAACAAGTCCACTGATAGCTTTGCTGATGCCCTCATAGAATTATCCTCCCGAGCATTCCCTAATATGGATGCTGACTGAGGCTATTACACTGAGGCCACAATCGCAATGTGCGATTCAGATGTGGATTCTGAGCCACCTTCAGTTAAGACTTTTTATTAAATTTCTTCTGCCTGGCTTTGCTTCGGACATAGACGGTTTTTTATTGGTAGAGCTTCTTAGCTTGTCTAATCACGTGTATTTAAAGGCTCATAATCCGACTTAACATTCTGTCATGAGCAGGGAACTGGGAGCAGCTTTCCTCCTGAAATCCATATTTGAACCCACAGCGCCCTTTAAGCATAACCTGGCGTCCCAAAAAGTCCCCCAGAGTTAAAATGGCACTTTTCTGGCGCCAACCAAATGACTTGTTTCTTTGCTGGTGGCCCCCCTCGAAGACCCAGAGCAAGAACCTTTGATCGGCCACTGGGCACTAACCTTCCAGAAAACAAAAAATTCCAAAGACTCTGCCTACTTTTATTACGAGACTAGAATTTTAGCAAAGATATTTCCCCTGAGAGCTGTCCGCCGCTGGGACTCGTGGGTCATTGAGTGCACTCCTACTTTATTTATGTAATTGACTCACTCGTACGTATATATTGAGCCTAAAGACAGCTTCAAACAGCCTTAAAGACTGCCGTACACTTTTTCGGGCAATGATATTCGTATAAGAGTAAGCAAATCTTAAATACGAGCTAGATGTTTACTCTACCTAATTCAACAGGTTCGTTCTGTCCTGTCGAGTCTATCTCAGCTGCGGCGGCGGCTGCAATTTCTTCTTTCATTATACCTGTGAACAGAAAGAGGAAGGCAGCAGAGGAGGCCTCAAGTTCGAAAAGAGGTAAATCGACTTGCCAGGACCTGCCGGACTAAAACCTCACAAGCCTGTCAACGCTGTCCTATTTCCGAAACAAGGCCAACAACCGGCGAGCACTGGCTGATGCCAAGAAGATGCGTGTAGAAAAACGTCAGCTCAACGCGCAGAAAAAAAATACCAAATGGGCAACCCAGCAGAAAAAAATAGCTGAGCGAATGAAAGCCAGTGAATCTGCAAAGGTCTCTCAAATGTGTTTTATAATGTAATAAATTGGTGAAGATAGAACCAAATAAAAGTAAAGAAATGCTTATTTCGTCTCATTCAGCTATTGCTAGCCTTAAATTAACAGTTCCAATTAAGTAAGTTTATGAGCAGAATCTCTTTTGAAAAGGGATTGTTTCGTAGATATCGAGTTAAATTCAGTGCACAGAAAGGAAAGTTGGGCCCATATATCAGTACTATCATTTATCAGGCGGGGAGGAGAGGGGAGACAAGGGGCAGGAGAGAGGAGACAAGAGGCAGGAGAGGAGACAAGGGTCAGGAGAGGAGACAAGGGGCAGGAGAGGGGGGAACAGTTTTGAAGGATGAAATTTAATTAAAAAATTTAGTGGTCGTACGAAACAAAAAACATGAAGATATCTAAGAGCGCCAAAATAAGCCGCAGTGCGCCAAAAAGAGTCGCAGGGCGCCAAAAAGAGCCGCAGGGCGCCAAAAAAGAGCCACAGGGCGCCAAAAAGAGCTGCAGTGTGCCAAAAAGAACCACCGGGCGCCAAAAAGAGCCGCAGGGCGCTAAAAAGAGCCACAGGGCGCCAAAAAAGCCGCAGGGCGTCAAAATGAGTACTATAGGGCGGCAGGCGCCTCTATGGCGCTCCTATGAAGTTCCTTCTATGGCGCTCGCGTACAAGGCGCCTCCCAAAGTGGGCCCCAAAAGGGTCCCCCCAAAATGGCGCCTCTTTGTGGCGCCCCCCCCCCCAATTATTAGCCCCATTCTTCCCGAAGCAAATGTCTGGATCCGCCACTGGACAGGACATGTAATCGTACAAACAAAATTTTAATTCTGCATGCTAAACTCTGCAATGCGCAGTCCCCAATCGAGAAGCTTGCTTTAATTGCATACCGTAATCTATAGCTCTACCGCCCCTACCCCTGCTGAGTTTCTAGAAGCTGGAATGGGCGAATGGCTCAGTGCCATCTCAGCGGGATATACTCGTAATTGACCAAATCGCTGCCCTCTTTGCATGCTTGCGAAAACGGCTGATTTTCCTGGTGTGAATTAAAGCTCAACCTCAAGTTGAATGAATATCTTGCGGAGGCCTAACTGAATTCAAAGCTAGATCAAGATAATATGATAGATAGATCAATAAGATATATATAAGGTTTAAAGGATAGGCTAGCCTAGCCGGTAATTATTCAACAAACCTGCTGACGGAAAAAAACTAAAACTCCTCGAAATTTCCCCACTGTAAACACTGCAGTGGTCCGCATGGCACGGGACCCCCAAAAGTTAAGCTTCTGTATATTCGGACATGACTAGGTCTATTTTTTGCATGTTTGCAATACTCTGCTAGACTATATTATACACCTTTATGCTATTCCTCCCACAGATACTATAAACACTAGATAGGCCACTCCAGCTAATTTTCACAACACGACAGTTTACTCTACTTTCTGCTTAGTAGTAGTAAAAACATTTTAGCGTTATTTATATTTTTTAAAAATAAAAAAACAGATGAATGCAATGCAGCAATTGTATTGATTTTTTTGCAAAAAGAAACTTATAATTATACTTTCCACAATTCAAAGCAACATTGTGAATGCTTTAGATTGCATAGAAGGCTATATTATTGCAGTCAACTATTGTATATTTAGCAAATACGAGCTATATCATATACTCCATAATCCATATTCGTGTAGCAAAATAGAAAGATTTCTCATCTTAATCAGCTCATCTGTTTGTGAAACTCGCAGCGTGCTGTTGAAGAACAGGGTCGCCAGTCGCCCTTGTTCAGAGGCAGCATTCAGAACGGCCCAACAGATGAAAAAAACTGGCGAATGCGCCACTTCAAGGTCCAGGGATGTATCCGATGGAGAGCCAATCCTCAGTGGTTTCGTAACAGGCAGCCGATAAGCAGCAGGACTTTTGTGGTGCAGCTGCAATGAGCTGCTGATGAGATGACATCCTTTGACCAGAGCACCCCTGACTGCGAGCGCCCTGCCGCCCAGTCGACCGCTGGAAGCTGCGCTAGCCACGCCTCCACAGTCCATGGATGCACGACTGCGCTGCACTTGCCTTGACCATCGAATGTTGCCGCTGCAGCCGCTTGATTTGCCTGTCGCTTTCGGGATTGCCGCTGCAGCCGCTTGATTTGCCTGTCGTTTTCGGGATTGCCGCTGCAGCCGCTTGATTTGCCTGTCGCTTTCGGGATTGCCGCTGCAGCCGCTTGATTTGCCTGTCGTTTTCGGGATTGCCGCTGCAGCCGCTTGATTTGCCTGTCGCTTTCGGGATTGCCGCTGCAGCCGCTTGATTTGCCTGTCGTTTTCGGGATTGCCGCTGCAGCCGCTTGATTTGCCTGTCGCTTTCGGGATTGCCGCTGCAGCCGCTTGATTTGCCTGTCGCTTTCGGGATTGCCGCTGCAGCCGCTTGATTCGCCTGTCACTTTCGGCCTCGGGATCGTTGCTGCAGCCGCTTGATCGTTGCCTCTAGCGCTTGGAACCCGCGAATCGGCTGCAGAGGTGAGAGCTTTCAGCCGCAACAGCTGTTCTCGGCGCAGAATCTGGTAGCCGAAGGTTGCTCTGCCACAGCACTGGCAGCAGGCAAGTCGCAGGCTCGGCTGCAGATAGATTGCTAATTGGCCCAGCACTGGAGGGTACATGTCGTCTGCCTCTTCATCGTTTATCAGTCCTTTGCACAGAGGGTAGCTGGTCTATTTGAACGAGCCGAGGCAGCATCAACTCTTGGTGTGGGATTGCGTCCCAGCGAAAACAGATGTCTTGCACATCCGTGGCACTTTGTAAGGCAGCAGTAGGCCTCGTCCATAAAGTGCAAGCTGAACACACGGAGGCCCCGTGATTTAATTGTTTATAAAGGTCAATATCCACGCTCCTGCAGTAGCTGCTGCCAGCGCTTCGCCAGTGTCATCTTTTGGTAATTTATGCATTCGCAACGGATTTTTCTTTCTCGGATGTTAATAGCACTAGTACAAAGCTCGTGCAAGTGGGAGCACAGCAGTGGTTCGAATCAAAACATTTCTCGAGTACAAGATTAGATAGAAAAGCTAGTATGCACTCGAACTTTCTTTAACTCTGACTCTTGTCCTGTTCATCTATATAAGCTTGTATTTAAGCACGATTCGCCACCCCCAAATTTTCTAACCCACAACCTCTCAACCCCCACCCCTAACCCAGGCTAGCTATGTGCAGTCCTTTATTTTCTATCCCACCACCAGTGGGCCTAAATTATCGATCCACTCACCCTGCCTTATACGAAACTGATATTAACCCTATTCCAGACTACCCCCCTTCCTCCACTTTGAAAGATAGCGGCATTGCACACTGTCTGTCGCGTCTTAATGTACACCATTACTGCACAAAACAAGTTAGTTGTTTATGGCGTTAGCAAAACGATGTCTTAAAAACAGTCACTCGATTTGTCTAATTTAGCAAATAATACTGTTGCTTCCTTTCATTGCTACTAAGCAGAAAGTAGAATAAAAAACTTGCCCAGAAAATTAGCCTGAGTGGCCTATCTAGTGTTTATAGTATCTGTGATTCCTCCTATTTAGAAACATAGGCCCAATCACTAGCCAGCTAAAAAAACAGTGTCTTCTCCATCTCTTCTCCCCATCTCCTCTACGCTGTCTCCTCTTGCTGTCTCTTCCCGTCTTCTCTCCACTCATCTCATTTCCTCTCCTCTCCCCCATCTCCTCTCCACCCATCTCCTCTCCGCCGGTCTCCTCTTTCTCTGCCCGTCTCCTCTCCGTCGGTCTCCTCTCCGCTGGTCTCCTCTTCGCCGGTCTCCTTTCCCCGTCTCCTCTCCGCCGGTCTCCTTTCCCCCATCTCCTCTCTGCTTGTCTCCTCTCCGCCGGTCTCCTTTCTCTCCACCCGTCTCCTCTCCCCCGTCTCCTCTCCTCCGTCTCCTCTCCCCCGTCTCCTCTCCCCCGTCTACTCTCCGCCGGTATCCTCTCCCCCGTCTCCTCTCCGCCTGACTCCTCTCCGCCCGTCTCCTTTCCCCGGTCTCCTCTCTCTCCACCCGTCTCCTCTCTGTCCGTCTCCTCTCCGTCGGCCTCCTCTCTCTCCGCCCGTCTCCTCTCCACCCGTCTCCTCTCTTTCCACCTGTCTCCTCTCCGCTGGTCTCCTCTCTGCCCGTCTCTTCTCCGTCGGTCTCCTCTCCTTGTCTCCTCTCCGCCGGTCTCCTCTCCCTCGTCTCCTTTCCCTAGTTCCTCTCCACCTGTCTCCTCTCCCCCAACTCCTCTCCACCCGTCTCCCCTCCGCCCGTCTCCTCTCCGCCCATCTCCTCTTCGCCCATTTCCTCTCTGCCCATCTTCTCTCCGCCCGTCTCCTCTCCGCCAGTCTCCTTTCTCTCCCTGACTTCTCTCCGCCCGTCTCAGTGAGGTGGCCAGTAGGTGAAGGTCGGATGGGGAGGCTGGGTCCTGGGCACCGCTAAGAATGCTGTTTTACTATTTACTCTCATATGTACTTCACTTGATCTTACTAGGGCTAACAAATTTTAAGTAGGGCCGTTCTCGCTATTTGTGATGATATCTTAAAATTAATCAGCAAATTTTATATGCTAAGTAGACTACTTTTTACAGTTAGTAGTAGCATATAGAGTTGTACGCACTAATAGAAAATGTTTTTATTTTTTTCCCGATATTTTATACTATGAAAGTCATATTTTTGAAATTTTTAACAACAGAAGGAAACCAGATGGGCTTGTTGCCACTCTTAGGAAGTAACGCTATATAAGAACATTTTTGTAAGTTATAAGCAAAAAAATACTTACAATAAAAATGCTGCAACATGTTAAACAGTAGACATACAATGGAGGGATATAGATTCATAGATTAACTGTACCTCCCATTACAAAACCAAGGCAAAAATTTTGTTTAAAACCAATAATGCAGAGGTACATGTACCATTTATAATGTTTACTTCCCTGTAGCCTTATTTAGCATGCTTATTTGGCTAAAAGCACAGTTTATCCTATGCAATAGAAAAAAACAAACTTTGGACAAAATTTTGGGTTGGTAACCTACTTTGAAGAACTAAAATAGGCTCTTCTTCTAAGTCAAATTAGATGAAACAGCACACAAATATAGTGTAGTAATTTATCTTTCCAGTAATATAAGTTGTAAGCATTATATCTCAAAATAGAAGCTACTAGTATTACACCATTTTACCTCCTATTTTGAACAAAGTCTTGTTCAAAAGAAACAAGCTGAACTTCAATTCAAACACTTAAAGAAATATCAGCACTTGCGGAACTTCAATTCAAAAAATATCCCTTTCTATTAAAACAGAAGAACTTTAATTCAGACTGTCTATGGCCAAAATTGTCCCCGAATGATGCGCATGTGCAGATTTGAAATTCAAAAGAAACAAAGTCACATTCTATTTCGACAAAGGGATAAAACACAACATATTGACAAACATAAGAGTAAAATGAAAAACAGGAACAAGACAGTGTCAGTTGGCCAACTTGAGACACCTAACCATCAATTGCCTGTCCACCAAGGCAGCGAGGGACATATGTAAACACATGGTTGAACCACTCAGTGCACTTGTCCACAGAGATGCAGCCAATGGTTCTGTCCACCATGCTGTACAGAATGTCTTGCTGATAGGCCGCCATTGACTGATTCCCGTGCTGCTCAGCTGTCGGAGCAATGAAATTTTGCTGGTCTGCTATCAGTTCTCTCTTCAGAGTGGCTATCCAACAGGAGATTGAGTTCTCCACAGGACTTAAAAATGGACTGTATGGTGGAAGCCGCTTGACCTGAATGGTGTCCAGAATCTTTTAGGCTGCTTTTCTGCTCTCCCTGACCTCACAATTGTGTATGCTATTGATCTCTTGACTGCAAGTTGGCGCGCCAGTTCCACAAAGTGATCTTCACAATCAGCAGCCCTAATGTTATAGTCTCTATCACTGTTGCTTACAATTGTGTATTGCCAAAGCTGCTGTTCCATGATATCTTCATCGAATTCTGCTTCAAATTCACTGATTCCACCTTCTTCCAGCAATTCATCATCTTATTCAATCTGATCTTCAGCATTCATATCATTTCTTATTGCACAATGATTGTATAGTTATGCAGTATAGGACAAACAAAAAATTAGATTAATGTACTGAAAATGTATTCATATATGAATGTATTGGCAAAAATCTCTGTCAAAATAGAATGTGACTTTGTTTCTTTTGAATTTCAAATCTGTACATGCACGTCATTCGAGGACAATTTTGGCCACAGACAGTCTGAATTGAATTTCTTCTGTTTCAATAGAAAGGGGCTTTGTTTAAATTGAAGTTCCGCAAGCACTGATATTTCTTAAAGTGTTTGAATTGAAGTTTGGCTTGTTTCTTTTGAACAAGACTTTGTTCAAAATAGGAGATAAAATGGTATAGTACAATTTAAAACTTTAAAACTAGACATCAAATGCACTATCCAGTTTGAAGATATACTTACATCATTGTCTGGTTTTGGATGAAAAATGGCAATAATTTTTTTCTAAACCAAAATACTTGAGTCAACACTTTTCTTAAAGCTGAGAAAGTTTTCTACAACTTTGTTTTTCTTTGGCTGCTATATCTGCAAAATATAATTTATAGATTGTTTTATTTTATAAAACATAACTTTCTTGTCTGGCTGATGATGTTTTATCCTAGGAATTTAAAGTAGCCCTACAACATATGCCTTGTTGATACCAAATAGCTACTAGGTAGATATTACCTAACAATTGGGGCAAATTAAGATTTTCTATTAGATGGTAAATAGTAGAATTTTTTAAGACTGACTATTACTAAATGTGGCCAAAAAATGGTCAAGTGTTGGCTAGTTATAAATGGCTAATAAGGGGCCAAAAGTGTTTTGTATTGATCAGCCACTTAAAATTGGCCAATAAATGGCTACATAAAGTGGCCAAAAAGGTCAGACTAATAATGGTTAGAATATTCCAAGTCGGACAAATTTCTAGAGGTACGAAGATCATTGTGGATCCCTTGTGTGTGCCATGATTGTGCACCAAGTTACATCTTGTACTTTTATGTGCAGCAGAATTTTCCGTGGCAACGATTCTGATTGCCAATTTCAATATTTTCGAATCCCAAACACTTCTAATCCTGGGATTTAGCAGGCCTAATCGAAATCTTGGGATTGTGTTCTGTTCCCTAGTCACGTGATCCTCGTCCCTCACTAAGTTCCTTAACTATGAGTCTATGAATCTATGATATATTTAAAAAAATTGCAATCCATTCCTGCTTATGATATGCGAAACGAGGTCATTTCTTCTAAATTGAATGAATCAGTGAGAAGATACTAAATGCCAAATGGTACAGTACGTTCGATTCAAATTAAACTCGGAAGTTTACCTGAATCCTTTTAAAAATAAAGTGGGAAATTTTACTTACCGAAGATTCATCCAGTAAAGAAGGAAGTACAGAAGTATTCAGCCATGGCGGGGCGCCTTAGGACCTTTGTGACGACTCTATGCAGCGGGGCCCCTAATATGAGGTTGAAAAGGCTGTGGGGCCCACAGGCCCACCCTCAAACCTCAACCCCAGCCCCACCACCCCAATTCCTGTCCAATTCCAAACCCTGGCTGTGAGGGGGGGTTCTGGGGTCAATCGATATTCCGCTGACCGCTGGCCACACTCAGGGACTCCTAAAAATAGCATCACTGGACGGGAAGTTCCACACGCATTTACCTAAGTGTTGCAGCCATTCCAAGCTATTGTGTTGTGTGAGTAACTAACTTAACTAGGTTTATCAAGTAGTATGAAGACGCACACGTCTTTTTGCCACCAGTGAACGGGCTTCTTTTTAGACGTGGGTCTTCATACTACTTGATAAACCTAGTTTTGTACCGATGAAAAAGAACTTTGAGAAGCTCAAGAAAAATGTAAATCTCTACTTCTCCCATTTTCTCTCCTGTCTGTTCTGTTTCCCTCCTCTCTAATCTCTCTCTCTAGTCTCCCCCTCTCCTCTCGCTTCTAGCTCTCGTCTTATCTCTTATCTCCTCTTAGTCTTATCTCTTCTCTCTCTATTCTCTTTCATTTTCTCTCATCTGATCTGACCCGCAGCCATGAGCTGGAATCGAATCTTCTATAATAGGCCCTCGAACTTCTCGAAGGCCTCGATCTAAAAAAATTGTCTAATGACTCTAAACTAAAGTATCCAGAGCGTAGCAGGGTTATACCACCTCATTAAGCTGGTTGTTTCGGCGCATGATCCTCTTAGCATCAGCTTAAGTGCTTGGAAATGGAAAGTCAGGCCAGTTTTGTGGAACATAAACCTCGTACTCTCAATCAGATAGTACACTTAAGAATAATAAGATACCCTAAGCCTCTTCTCCATTAACGGAGTTGCAAAGAAAGCTATAAATAGTCTTTCCAAAACACTGTACATAGCATAGCTACTTCAGAAGCCGTATCGCTTGACCTTTTAGTCAGGGGGAGGATTGTACACGTAGTGACTTGGAGCTTCCCCCCGCCAAACTTTGTACTGGGCTTGCAATTCAAACGTGCAGTTAAAGAGCTAAATTTAATACGAAATTCTAATCACGTGACGCCCGTTTATCGATCTAATTTTCCTTGGTCTGTGCGCGAAGCAAATGAAGCTCTATTGACGCCTCTCCGGTCCAAGCCATAGATAATCTATTTATCTATGGTCCAAGCCCACACGCCACAACCCCAGTTAAAAGGGACGGGAGTGTACATTGTATGTACGATTATTCCTTCCTTCCTTTCCTTTCTAACCAGCCTAACTCAGCCCAACGCCAAAGCCATGCAATGCAAGCAATCGCATGCAAATGCAAATTATGCAAAGCGGTATGCAGCTTAATGTGATGAATTTCGATGCAAAAAAGGCATTTTTTACATGAAAAAAACATCGAATGGTTATGAAATTTAAGAAATTTGTTAAATTAACTATATGGAACACTGTGCATTAGTTTCATTGCAAAATTCCTACCATTTCCAGTTTAAATAGCCCCGGAACTAACATAAAAGTAAAAAGTCAAGTTTTCAGTTTTTTATCGATAATTTTTTACCCAATGAACCGAATCTCTAGAAATTGCACACAAATATGCGTCGTTTTGTGGGAAATCAGCCGTCATAAAAATAATGCCGTCCTATTGCGTTTTTTGCCTGATTTCAAGCAAAATATAAAGAAATCACTACTCTGATCGATTTCCAATCACTTTTGACACATGAGCATTTGGTGCAGACACTCAAAAACTTGGTCAATTTTAGCCAGACATTAGTACAACTCGTTGCAGTATCCGCATTTGATCTACCATTCTTTTAAAAATTTAATCACCCATTTTTCTGGCACCCAATCAGCCAAAAATCACAAATTATCGATTTCTGATCGATTTTTCAACCCGAAAGCAGCGAAATCAGACGGCGGCAATTTAAACCAATATAGTACAGCAACTATGCTATAGAAATTCGAAATCGGCTTATTCGCACCATGTTCTCAAAATTATAATGAGCAATAATGCGAAAGTCATGTGATTTTTTGAAAAATCGATTTTTGTCGATTTTCTCAGCACTGCAGAATTGTAAAAAAAACAAAACTTTAGACACTTGTAGATTTTTGCATTGCGCATCCAACTGCACTGCTTTGAAGCCCAAACTAAAAAACCTTTGTAGGAAAAAGTGGCAAAATAATAAAATGAGGGTGACTTTTTTACCCAAAAAACCCACCAAAACTGCATAAAGATGGCGAAATAAATCAAAGCGCCATATACCATTTTGTAGGAAATTTAGTTTTACAACTTTGATCCTCAGATGTCGAAGCCGTATCTCGTAAGGTGTACCAGAATTTTGAGATCTCCCAGAAGCACTTTTGAAAAAATCGTCTCTCGAGTTATTTTACGGCTTAGTAATAAAATCTCTGCACTTAAAAGTATATTCATTCGATAGATTTAAAAGTTTTCTATCGATCGACACCTCACTCAACTTAATCGATGCAATGGTTGCAAAACAGGAGCATTTTTTAGCGAAAAAACGTGAAATTTCAAAATGCATGGGAGTCTAACTTATTTACTCGTAAATACTTTCTAGCCCATGTCGGCCTTCGGCCGCCATGGGTAGAAATTATTTACTCGCCCTCGGCCCCTGGCGGGGCCTCGGGTTCTCTCGCTCTCGCCCGACGCCGCTCGGCTCGGCTCGTTCACTGGTGGAACAAGGGGAATTTTATCTCTCAGAGAGCTGTTTCGAGATGGAGACTCGAGAGTATTGAACACCAACAGCATACAAAAAAACTATGATTTTTTGGACATTGCTGCTATAATAGAGCAAAATACATGTATTGATTTAGAGCCAGGCTCTGAACAAATTTGTTTAAAAATAATTACAATTACAAGAGCCGGAGAAGGAGGGAGATGGAAGACTCCTCGGCTGTGAAAGTTTTCGACGTTTTTAAAGTTGTGCTCGGATCGAATAGCAGGAAGACAGCTGGTTTGTCTGATGCCTCATCCGTGAATGATGATGGCACCAATTCAATCTCACTTGCGATGTAGATCTCTTCAATGACCAGGGTCACGACCTTCTTCATCTATGACAGCTTTGAAACTCTCGGCGCATGGTAGTCTTGGCTGTCAAGGCGCGCCACTTGAAGATCCAACTCTTGCAATTATGAACCTCGGCGTGCGATCAAATATGATGGGAGGCAGATGACGTCCTGCTCAAGCACGGTCTTGTATCCTGATGGATTATATCAAGTAGGAGAACACAAAGAGATCCTTGGAGTCCTGGTGCCTGATGAATTCCTGCTCTGCAGCTTCAGCTAGGGCAAAGCTCACAGTCCGATTGTCCGTCAGCCCTTCTGCTTCCTCCAAGAGGTCTTGGACCGCATCCAGCAGACTGGCGACCTTGGTCTCAGACGACGACGGCCTTGCAGGAATCTTTGTAAAATTATTGATTCTCGACATGAGTTTCACAAGCTGGCTAAAAGTCAAAGCCTTTCCTCCAGTCAGTAGGTGGCTGAACATATACTCAGCAACATTGAAAAGTCGCCACTCTATGCGCCAGTGAGCAGTTTCTCATCGACTATTCTGAAAATAAAAGATACGAGAAAACTGATTGGGGTAGCTTTAGTCCGTCCAACCTTCGCACACCACTTCATTCCTCAACTCAAGTCTGCCGCTATATATATGCAGCCTCCTTCACAACGCCTAAATTTCATATCGCCTAAATTTCACAACGCCTAAAACCGAAAATGCAGCATCCTTCACATCGCCTAAATTTCACAACGCCTAAAATCTTTGCTTCTCTCCTTCACATTCAGTTTTAGGTGTTGTGAAATTTAGGCGATTGAAGTTTAGGCGATATGAAAGAGCATGTAGATTTTTAGGCGTTGTGAAATTTAGGCGATATGAAATTTAGGCGATATGAAGTAGGATGCATTTTCGGTTTTAGGCGTTATGAAATTTAGGCGATATGAAATTTAGGCGATGTGAAGGAGCGTGCAGAAATTTTAGGCCTTGTGAAATTTAGGCGATGTGAAATTTAGACGTTGTGAAGGAGGCTGCATTTAGATTTTAGGAGTTGTGAAATTTAGGCGTTATGAAATTTAGGTGATGTGAAGTCATGTGCTTTAGGCGTTGTGAAATTTAGGTTTTATGAAGCGCCCCCACCGCTATCACAGCCGCCGGCTCCGACAAGAAACCGCGTGCCGTCTGGTCGGTCGTCAATCAGCTGACAGGCAGCAAGTGTTGTGCAATCGTGTTTTTTTTCGCCCTCCTGCCCCGCCCCAACCCTTCCAGTCTGCCCCACCCCTCCAATCAATAATCAATGCGTACGCCGGTCACGCCACCTCGCACCACCTCCCCCTACCGTGCCGTATGTCCATATACTAAAAAACCCAAGTAATACAGTAGTAGAAGGCAGAAGCTCGACTCATCTGTGACTGTACACTATGGCTGTGACCCATTTTCTCTGGGTGAAAAGGCGGACGACCCAATCTACCTAATCCCACCCAGTAGCTATAGGAATGTTGACCCCGGTGAGCTTGTCGGGGAATGCTCCCCACGTCCCAGGGAATTGGATTGGGACCCCGGGGAGAAAGAACATAAAAAATGAATTCGTAACTTCATTTCTTCCATTAAAATAATAAAATTATTCATAGTAAGCTGATTGAAACTGTTTTTGTTTTTTTACTACATAACTGCTTATTTTACTTTCATTATTTCAACCAATGAAATTTGAATGGTTTTTTACTAGGAGTCTTTCAACTTTAAAGCAAGCAAATTGCGCATAGAAATATCCAATTACAACAGCTACAGTTCTGCGCTTCTGCTGTGTGTGCACAACTGCAAATTTGTACTCGTAATATATGTTGAGCGCTGCTGCACGTTGTACCACTTTCAACAAATGAATTTATGAGGTAATCACATGATGGCATGAAAAATATTTTAAAACTAACTATTCTTTTAGATCTTTGATTTCTATCTAGTGTGCCCAACAGCAGGAAGCAGACATCAGCAGACAGTACCATGGCAGCAGACTGCAGCAAAAAAGCTGAAGGCGCAGGAAGCAGATAACTATCGAAGCCAGAATAGATAAATAGATAGCACCAGGAAGCATGCAGGCAGTAGCTGACAGCAGCTATCTGTAACAGACAGCATCAGGCTGCAGCATCAGGCTGTAACAGACAGCATCAGGCTGTAACAGACAGCATCAGGCTGTAACAGACAGCATCAGGCTGTAACAGACAGCATCAGGCTATAACAGACAGCATCAGGCTGTAACAGACAGCATCAGGCTGTAACAGACAGCATCAGGCTGCAGCATCAGGCTGTAACAGACAGCATCAGGCTGTAACAGACAGCATCAGGCTGTAACAGACAGCATCAGGCTGTAACAGACAGCATCAGGCTATAACAGACAGCATCAGGCTGTAACAGACAGCATCAGGCTTGTTTCTCTTGTTTCAGAGACAGGGAGATGGAGGGCGAGACAGGGAGATGGAGGGAGAGACAGCGACATGGAGGGAGAGACAGTGAGATGGAGGGAGAGACAATGAGATGGAGGGAGAGACAGTGAGATGGAGGGAGAGACAGTGAGATGGAGTTAGAGACAGTGAGATGGAGGAAGAAACAGACAGATTGAGGGAGAAACAGAGAGATGTAGGGAGAGACAGGAAGATGGGGGGGGAGATAGTGAGATGTAGGGAGAGACAGTGAGATGGAGGGAGACAGGGAGATGGAGGGGGAGATAGTGAGATGGAAGAAGAGACAGTGAGATGGAAGAAGAGACATGGAGATGGAAGGAGAGGCAGGAAGATGGAGATAGAGAAGAGAGATGCAGGGAGAAGAGGTGTGATGAAGGCACAGACATTCTAATGAAGTGAGTTGGATCCGAGGAAGGAATATGACATATGCCTTCTCCATCATACATATAGGCATATATGCCTGTAGGCATTGTCTCTCTGTCGATGCATTAACTCTGAAAGAACCAGGCCGGTAGTGTTGGCTCCACCATCCGGTTGAAAATGCTGGTATTTGCCGAGCTCTGGAGGTTTGTTTAGCTACTGAGCCAACCAGCTGGCAGTTGCGAATGTCACTTTCACAGCAGCTACAGCTGATTGTGAATTGGCTTTTGAAGTCAGTGCGAGTGTGAGTCATTAGCCCTGGCTTAATTTTCTACTCGGTCTCTCAATATAGGATTCCGCAAGGAGCCTTGCCCTTGGACTTTTGTATTGTTTGTTTCACACTGCTCATGAGTGCCGGTAATTGAGAGAGGATAGAAGCGTTTAATTTCTATTGAAATCTTTGAGTTAGCTTGTGTATAACTTATTGCTAATGCATGAGATCGTGATTCACTGGCAACACAGCACTGTCACTTTATCCGGTCTTGACAACTTATATACTCGTATTTCTTGACCTTCTATCTTCTCAATTTCTGCATGGGCGCCACCTTTGTAGCAGTTTCGGCGCCATCTTTGTAGCAGCTTCGGCACCACCTTTGTAGCAGCTTCGGCACCACCTTTGTAGCAGCTTCGGCACCATCTTTGTAGCAGCTTCGGCACCACCTTTGTAGCAGCTTCGGCACCACCTTTGTAGCAGCTTCGGCACCATCTTTGTAGCAGCTTCGGCACCACCTTTGTAGCAGCTTCGGCACCATCTTTGTAGCAGCTTCGGCACCACCTTTGTAGCAGCTTCGGCACCATCTTTGTAGCAGCTTCGGCACCACCTTTGTAGCAGCTTCGGCACCACCTTTGTAGCAGCTTCGGCACCATCTTTGTAGCAGCTTCGGCACCACCTTTGTAGCAGCTTCGGCACCATCTTTGTAGCAGCTTCGGCACCACCTTTGTAGCAGCTTCGGCACCACCTTTGTAGCAGCTTCGGCACCATCTTTGTAGCAGCTTCGGCACCATCTTTGTAGCAGCTTCGGCACCACCTTTGTAGCAGCTTCGGCACCACCTTTGTAGCAGCTTCGGCGCCACCTTTTGTAGCAGCTTCGGCGCCTGAGTACAGGAATTTTCAAGTACGAGTACATTTCACGCCATGCACCTCATAACAGGCACGAGGTTACAGAATCGATTACACTGTCGTAAGTTCTGAGTTTGGTCAGATCGCTTTTAAAAAAAGGCGCGCGCGTCTGAGTCGCCCACTGCGCATATTTAAATGGATAAATTGACCAATTAATATCCTAATCCGCTAATCATCAGGGTACCAACCCCAACAACTATAAATCGATCGACTCAACGTGTCACTGATCGCCAATGAGGGAAGGGGTTAGAGTGCTAGAGATTTCTCATCGGTGGATGTGTACACGAGGGCACAGCTAGGGAAGCCTCTATGGTCGCTGCGCTCCCCAGGAAGGGACACTAGTTTAGGCAGCATACAAGTTTAGGGGTAAAAACCCAATAGAAAAGCAGTGAATGAATAGGAAAATGCAACGTTTTTTTCATTTCTATGATTGATAACTTTTTAACTAAAAGTCATAGAAAGATGCGGTTTGCACTATTCAACGCAAAACACTCAGAACTTTAGGTCTCCAAGGTTAAGTTGTATTATTCAAAAAACTTCCGTTTTGTTAGTGCGAAAAAATACTTTACGACCCTTCAGGCCATGCAAACATATGAAATAAAAATGAAATGGTTACCTTTAGGTGATAATTAAGCAAAAGAGAGTGAAATTAGCTTACCTACAGAGCAGAAATTGCTGGGTCAAGCTGTATAAAAATAGCACTTTGTATGACTCTAAAAAACAAAAACAGTCTACTACGAGTATACATCAGAGCTATAGCTCATTTCTCAGATAGTTTTGACTTCAAAATGTTTCTGCCTCATCCTCGCAGCGACGCATGGCACTCTCTCGCCGAGTCTGAGCAGATGTCATTGTGGTAGGTCGCTTCTCAGGAACAGTTTCGATGAAGTAGGATGGCGCGTTTGGAAAGATGCTGGGTACGGCATCAGAAGTCAACCACCGTCGATTTTCAGCTTCTTTGCTTGTCCAACTGCATATGCAAATGCGGAGCGCTTACGGATGGAGTTGGAGTACTGAGAGTTTGTTACAAAGAACCTTTCCGAAAAATGCAGCGAGCAGATCCGGTAGTTTGTGCTTTGGATCGCAGCGCAACTTCTGCAACTCTGCTGCTGTCCACTTTCGGGGAATTGCAGAGATCCATTTTTTCCAGAAGCTCCAGCTGTGTATATATTCTTTTTCCAGTTAGCAAGCTATGAAATACGAGAGGTGTTACAAAAGGTCGCGTACAAACTGCTCTAGCGACAAATCGATAAGCAGCAGCATTTCATATTCTATGCCATTCCCCTAAACTTTCCAATTCATACGTTTCAAATCAAACAGGAATTTGTACTGTAAAATCATATTCTTAAAGTTATAATAATCATTATAATGATAAAAGGTACTCGATACTTGCAGGGAGTCGTTACTTATCTTGAGCAATGAATACGGTTTGAATCATGATGTCAAAATAACAAAAATTGCCAATTTCGCACATTCAAAACCATATATATATCATGCATTAGCGGGCAAAGTTACATCATTCCAGTGCGTGTGTAAAGTCAACAAGTCATTACTAAACACAAATTTTGAAAGAAAAAAATTGGCGCGAATATCAGCATTGTGCGAAAGTGTGATAGCTAATGCCAAAATTTTGGATTTATGGCGAAAACAACTTTAAAACTGTTTTTATTCGAGAGTAAAAGATTTTTCACTGTTTCAAAACTTCTGTTCTAATAGTGAGTAGATAAAAAAGAGTTCTAAGAACGCTATTGTTGAAATAAACCAGTTAACTGATTAAAAACAGGCCTCTCTATCCGCCATAATTTGTCAGTTTCAAAATTTCTATTCTGATAGTGAGTGGATGAAAAATAATTCTAAGAACGCTATTGTTGAAATAAACCAGTTAAATGATTAAAAACAGGCCTATCTATCCGCCATAATTTTCCTTCTAAGGTTGATAAAAAATTTAACCTTGCGAATGACGGCTCCCTCATACTACCTTAGGGTAATTGAGATACTGATCGATTTATTGCCATTCAATGCCTTACAATACATTTCACTGTGCTTTTCGGCGGTGCGAACGAGTCTCGGGAAGGCAATATAATATGGGACACGAGGACAGTTGATTCCTTTGTACATTGATCGTGCGATCTGATGGCTCATTTGATTGCAGTATGAATCTGCCTTTAGCTACTCGTAGGGTTGGGCTCGTATGACAAGCTAAATACAAGGCTCATTCAAACTTCACTATCACATAACCAATGTACAAAAAGAATGAAATCTGATGTACAAGTCGTATGATCAAACGAAATGTTAGGTTTTAAGTTTAGCCAATTCAAACTACATCGCTTCGGTGGGTCGGCTCGATCCATCTGAAGCTAAATGCGTAGCTGGTCCGACGCGCCATCGGGTCCTTCGGTACTCGGTGAATGTACAAGTCTTCGATGGCACCCTCGGTGACGACAAGATCGCCGTGAGCTGAACGTAGTCGCACATAGCGATCTTCTCGACCTTTGCGTGAGAACTCAAGGTAACGAGCTTGACCTAGAGACACAGCGGCAATGTAGGGATGCTCACCTAGCGGTTTCTCTTTCTCACAGTGCCAGCCAAGACTGTCGCGTCCATTGCGATACATATAGCACATGCACGCATTGAACTGACGACCAACTGCTTTCTCAACTATTTCTTTGAGATCCTGTAGTTTTGGGTTCCAATCATTGCAGTTTTTTAACGAATTTCCATAATACTCAAAGTCTGGCCCAACATAACAGGTCAGTCTCGGCTCCTGCCTCTCCTTACCATCTTTAGTAGTAGAAGTAAGCTGTTTCCAGGCCAAATCCTGCTTCAGAGACTCCATAAAATTTTGGCCAACAGTTCGATTCAAAAATGACGGCATAAACGAGATGCAAGCATGAACGCCGTCCTTGGTCCGATCGAGTTGATAAGAGCCAGGTAAGTTAATCTCAACTGGTCCATGCGCCATGTACATCAATTGGAGTAAGTTAATCTGAGGCAAACCGGCGGTACTAGACTTGCATCTCGCAGCAGATTTTTCAGCATCCTTCCGTAAACAGTCAAGCTCATTAGAATCAACTTGACAGGCTGCTTCCTGCGCTTCTGCCGCTCTGGCAATCAGAGCGGTTGATACGGCTTCCGACACGGCTTGGGATAGACTCGAATTCAGCGCCACAGTCAGCGCGTCTGATAAAGCAGTGAACGAAATCTTGGGAACAGAGGAAGCGCCTTCGGAATTCGCCGCACCATTGTCAGCATGTTCGGACTCAGTCTCAGCCTTAGGAGAACATTCTATCAGTCCTTCGGCTTCGGAAACATCAACTGGCTGCAGCACTTCCGATTCTCTGCGATGGTGACAGCACATGAAACAGGCCACGAGAGCTGTCTTGGCGCTACCGACACCGCCCGACTCAAGCCTCTGCTGCCAGCTATTATCAAAGCAATAGCCGCCGTCCATCAGACAGAGATCGCCCGATTGCAGCGTAATTTCACTTTTACTTTTGCTATTAGAACGACGAAGCCGCAGTTTACGTTCTCCATCGCCAAGAAACAGCATAGCAACGGTAGTACCGGGCAAAGGTCTATCATTTGAAACGGTGCAATCAGACCAAGCAAACCAATCCACAGCGTGCTGCTGGCGCAAGCACCATAGTATCGCCGAATTGAACAGTCTGCCAGTAACTTGCTCGATCAGCAATTTCAACAGCGTCGCCTCCTCCGGATGCCAGGCCGCAACAGTTGCAGTCAGATGAAGCGTCAAGAAAGCCGCCTGAACAGCTGCCAGACGCTTGGAACTGCTGGCCGAGCGACGCTGTTCGGCTGGAAGTCCTGCCGGCGGAGGCTGCGGCCACTCGGCGTTGCTTAGGATGCGCTCTCGAGACAGTCGGACTCGCTCTGGACCAAGGAAGCGGCGCACAAGCGTCAAACGAATTGGCAAATTGTGAGATTGCAAAGAAACTTGATCGGGCAGATTGTAGGCACCGGACTTTTCGATCTTGTAAATTCTGTGGTGAAAAAAAATACAAGACTAACGGCTTAGTTAAAAGAAAAGGACAGAAGAGAAAAAATCTCACTAACTATTCAATTAAAATGTAAAGCTTAATTTATTGTCATAGTTTGGCAACAATAACAAACAATATCTAGTGAGCTAGTGTAATTATATAATTCATAAAACATTAGCCACTTACGAACCCTCCTGTTCAGGCAGCTCAATCGAACATGCCAGCAGCTCAGAGAAAGTGCACCTCAACCTTGGCGCCAGCTCGCTGTCGCAAAGCATAGCATTCACAATGCTGCTTGGACAGCTTGGTAGGTCATTGTGACCACTACCAATAAGCTGGGGATTAGTTAATATTTCGTGAACAATGCCATAGTCCACATTGCCAGCATGCCAGAGCTTAGAATGCTGTTCTAACAAAGAAAGCGAATTTGTACTCATGCTGCAGGCTTTGCATTCTAAGATTTGGAGTAAAACACATTTATTAAAATGAGTTTGCTTGACATGTTCTTCTAGCCAATCAAATCGCAGGCCAAGGTAATTACATTCTGGACATTGGTAAGCAATTGTATTGAGATGGTCACTGCATTTTAAATTTATTGCCAATATCTCTTTTGCATCCATTAGATGAGATCATGAAATCAAACAAAATAATGGCTTAGATTGGTCAAAGCATTTTGAAAAAGTACAAATATTTGTTATAAAAAATAAAGCTTTAAATAAAAAATGTTTTTATAACTGATTTAATATATTTGTTGTTGTTGTTAGATGGGGATGGGAAGATGGCAACCTGCAGATCAGCCCTGAAAGGGGCTCTGCCACTGAGGGGGGCATATCTACCAGGGGCATATAGCCTGAGCAGCCCAGATTGGACCCTGGCATTAAGGTCAGGGAAAGCTACTAACCCAAACCTATGGACTAAGACACTGATGACCAACAGTGGAATCAGGGAGGGTGCTAAGACTGAGTCCATCCAAGCAACCACCCAGTAGACAAATCCTGGGAATATGCAAAAAAGATAGGAAAATTTTAGAAATACTACTGAAAGCAATCCAAGAGCAGGGAGACCTCGAAGTCTATGGAAATGTCTTAATTTTGGAGTGAGTCTGGGCAGCTTAATTACCAAGGGCAAGGCTCCTGTCAGATGGGCACCAAGCAAACCTCTTATTCTGCAGGGCTGCAAGCCTCAAGGCTTTCACTACCTAGCTCTATTTTGGGGCCCAGGCCAAGGGGGGAAGGGGCACAAGGAGCAAGAGGAACCTGGACTCAGCTGGTATCCCCAATTCAGGACAAACTTCTACCCTAGGACTCCAATCCACTGTCAGAGATAAGAGCCTGGGAGACAACCAAAGGAGCCAGCAGATAGACCCAGGCCAAGCAAGATAGACTAGGCAAGGAGGGCAGAGCTCATAACTCTAGAATATTGGAAGGCTTCAAGGCCAGGGATAAAACACAAAGTTAAAACATAAAGGGATAAAAACAAAATGGGAAGAGCACCTAAACCCTAAACCTGGAGCTCAGCCTCAGGGCTGGCATCAACTGGGCTCTACTATACACTTTTGTGAATGGTTGTCTTTCTTGCAGGGCAGGTGCAACTGGGGGCTCAAGTCCTATTCTAGCTATACTGCAACTGCAGTCTAGAATTCCAACTCACTCCAGGTACACCCCCTAACCAAAGCCAAGGGTCAAAATAGTTAGAAAGAAAAAATAGGGTTATTTTTAGATGAGTATATCACCTCTGTTGAGGACTCTAATTGGATTGGGCTAGCAAGTATTAGGCTAATTGGATTGTGCACAACCTGAGAAATGCCACCAGAGGTAGCCAGGGTAAAAACAGTCAGAGACCATCTATACTCTTTACGGTCAATTTAATATATTTACCTTACTTATGCCTATAGCTACAATTTTTATAAAGCTATATAAAATAACCGTATCATAATTTAAAAAATTGATTTTCTTGGCACAAAGAAAAAATATTTTGCTAAGCTATTTTCAATATAAATGTAATAAAAAATATGCTTATAAACTAGCAATCTAAGCCCCCCCCCCATTAGGAAAGCAACAAAGAAATAAATTAGTATTGGAATAAACTATACTAGGTTATAAATTCATATAGTTAGTATTGTTAACTTAGTCCATTATTTCTAAGGGAAAATAGTTTATGAATAAAATATCTGCTTTGCAAGCTAATTATTGAGTTAAAAAAATATTAGATCCTTTATAAGAATAAGTAATAATAACAACAATAACAAAAAAACTTTATCTGCCAGCCACTCAATGACTAGAAAGGGGGGGAGAAATCAGAGCATTTTGGGCTATCCCATAACCTTCAAAAAGTCATACTCCTAGCTTGGTCTGGGATACTAGCATCAGTCAAAAGCTTTTCAAGATATCTTGCCATTTGCCCTTGCAAATGTGTGGTCCCTATAGGCCCCCCTAGGTTGAGTAGCAATATTTTATATAGTGGTTTAAGGTAGCAGGCCTCTGACCAAATGATATGGCTAGCTATTCAAAGTTGTTACCTATGCAATGCAATAGGTCAGAAAGTTACATTAGATATACATAGAATGCAGCATTGGTCTTGCTACCTAGATTGCTATATACTCTAAGAACTATATATATAGCATGGCTGCATACATTGTGTAGGACCAAGACCGCCACATTCCTCACTTAGGAGCTAAGAGAGGAATTTGGCTCAATGTGTTATTAAATGGTGCAAGAGAGAAGATAAGTAGGTAGGAGAGCCAGCAGGACAAGCCTGCAAGAAAGGAACCTATGACTAGGCTTATGAGAGGAATAGCAATGATAAAAGATTGGTAGCTCTCCCTTAATACCAGTAGGCCTAGCCAGTAATAGCTGTGGTGGTCTTGGTGTGTGGTAGTCTTAGTCATGCCCCTCATACTAGCATTTAGCATATCTTTTATAAGCTTTGGCTTAAAGCATCAAAGCAACTTCCTTTAAGTCAAACATTTCAATAATTCTCTTTTCTATAAGCCTTGATAGCTTGATATCTTAGCAATTCTTATATAAGCCTTGACATTTTATCAAATTCTTATATAAAACCTTGATTCTTTAGCAATGCTTTCCTTAAGTCCTAATATCTTAATAATCCTTGGCTTAATCCCAAAACTCATTCTAATTAGTTAAAATCCTAAATCCTAAGACTATATACTATAAAAACTAATATTTAAATTTAAGAGCTGAAAGATACATATCACATATGGATTGGATACAGGAAAAAATACACATTTATTTTTTAATTTTATATGTGGTGTCTGGTGTGAGAATGAGAAAAAAGAATTAATCGAATATCTTTTACTACTTTTAGTTAGTTTAAGTAAAAAATCTCAAAAAATTGAAGCTTGCAAAAGTAGAGAAAATTATTAGTTAATAAAATTATGTAAATGATAACAAAGTAGATGCTTAGCTTACTAGCTACTGCTTACTGCTCAATGTAAATAACAAGTATTTTTTAGTGCGAGCTGGCCCGGCCAGCTGGACTGATCGAAAATCAAAAATACCAATTTTCGTGCCCTTTTTTCAAATGTGTACAAAGATTCGAAGATGTTCGTTGATATATTAAAATATAACAAAGTAGATTATCTCTTGTACAAGTTATGAATGAAAATCTAGATTTAAAGTCATTTATTTCTTTAACAACTAAATATACAGTATAATTTAGTTCGATTGTTTGTAACTTGCTCTCATGTTTGCATCATTTTTTCAAGGACGACTTAAGTAGAAGGACGGGAAACCTCGTTTCTTAGAAAATTTTTGAAGGCACTTTTTCCCGAAAAAATACACTGCGGAGATAGGAAATTTTCATTTTTTCAGCACAAAAATTGCTATAACTTTTGATAGGAGGCAGATCCAGTGTTGATCTTTTGATATGTTGTGCCTTTTTTATTGCTCTATCGATATTTATAAAGCTTTCCGTTCAGAAAATTAGGATTCTATGTTAATTTTTTATTCTACGTATATTTTAATGTGTCTTGTGCTTGAAATACATTAGAATGCCACGGCTTGGCTCTTTGATTTTATGAGTCTATTTTATCCTTCTTACCTGACTGTATAGCAAATAGTCGTAACATAGATGATAAAATAGATTCATAAAACCAAATATTAGAGCTGTGTCATGCATTTTTGTGATTTTTAGAAACAGGAAATATACGCAGAATAAAAAATTAACATAGAATCCTAATTTTCTGAACGAAAAGCTTTATAAATATCGATAGAGCAATAAAAAAGGCACAACATATCAAAAGATCAACACTGGATCTGCCTCCTATCAAAAGTTATAGCAATTTTTGTGCTGAAAAAATGAAAATTTCCTATCTCCGCAGTGTATTTTTTCGGGAAAAAGTGCCTTCAAAAATTTTCTAAGAAACGAGGTTTCCCGTCCTTCTACTTAAGTCGTCCTTGCATTTTTTACTTTTAACACTACCCAATAATCGATATTAAAACATTCACAGTTCCCCCACACTCTATTTTTGTTTGCTGTTCGGAAAAAAATTCAGAACTAAATCACTTTTTCGAATATTGCAAGCTAATTTATGAATGCTTTTTTCAACTTGTCGACATTCGAAGTCAATGATTGGTTCTCTAACCTGTTTCTGATATTCTGGGTGATACTATACTATATAATATATATAGGCCTAACCTATAACCTGCCTGACTAACCACTAACCAGTATATCCTGCATAGCCATAGCCCATAGCATAGGTGTGAGTTCGCTATAAGGGTAAAGCTATAGATAGCGAATAGGAATCATAAAATTGCCAGCTAGCATTATAGACTTAGTAAAAAATTTTTATAGGCAAGAACCAGCTATGTAATAAAGTGGTTATATACATTTGTTTGTTTCTTGTTTATATAATACTTTTATTTAAAGCTTTGATAAAATAATTGATAGGTAGTTTTTTCAGGTGCTCTTGTAGTAATTTTTTTTTCATTAAAAGTAAGCTGGCTCAAACATTGACAAATTAAATATTTCAGAATTAAAAAAGTTACCTTGTTGTGTATAATATACTATAGAATCGTTACTTTGATAGCATTAGGCCCTAATTAGTTCCGAATCATTTATGGATAGGATATGATAAAATAGATTATTATTTAACCTTATATCTAGAAATAATCTGGGCCTTGTGACCCTTTAGTTAAATATATAATTATGCCTAAATACCAACACTTTTCTATAGAGGTTGATATAAAATTTAGGCAGTATGAGAAAATGCTAAATTTGTTGTAAGTAACATTGGCATTGAAAGCACAAAACTTGATTGCCAATTTTAAAATCTATGATGTATTAATATTTAGCAACTTTAGATAAAAGTGAAAGACCAATTTCATTGTTTATTAAAGTTTATTATAGCTTATTCTGCACTTAATGCATGTATATCTAAATCTTAATTTTTTATTATATTTTATAGTTATAGAGAAACATTATGGTCTTAGTGCAATGAAAGCATTGCAAAATTTTATGTAGCATCTGTAACTTTGGTTTTCAAACTATCAAAATTTGAATCTAATTCTTATATCTTGAGTGTAGATACTTTTTTAGATATTTGCTTTTTTCTATTTGTTTTACTATCTACTCTACTTCATGCAGTGTGCTACGAATGTCAGCAGCTTCTAGACGCCCTGCAACGGTGGGCTTTGGCCCATCTGGCCAAGCTGCTGGCCCATCGACTGTCTCTCAAGGTACAGCTCCTCCATTACAGCAGCACCCGCTGCCCTGGCCTTCAACCCCATCATCGCAGCAGTCTTTCTCCACTGTTGCTGAGGAATGCGCCGACCATTTTCACTGCCTGGTCTGCGGCCTTGTGGCCGTGGTCCAGTGCGCACTGCTCAATTACTACTTAGTGACGGGTCTGAGCGTTGCCTGGCTTTGGTTCCTTGTCGCTGACATTGTCGTGATCGGAGCCTTAGTCTATGGCTTTGTCAACACCTACCTTTACAGGCGGGGCCAGTACACGAGGTTCCTTGAAGCGAAACAGCCCGGCGAAATTCCATTTGCCTGGGCCCTGTGGCTGCTGAACCAGGCCTGCGTGGTTGCTCGCCTAATCGTTATATACTACTCGTTTGGTACAACAGTAGGCGCATGGGGGAATGTCGGCTCGAATCTGCTGCGCACAACCGGAGCACTGAGCTGCGTGACAGGATTCCTATTGATGAAATCCCTGCTGCTGGGACCGCCGTTCATACTGAAGAATCATTTGTTCATCTTCCGCATCGGAGCGGAAACTGCCATCGATGTGCTGGACGCTGTCGACTTTCTCGACGTGCTGTTAGTGAATAATTCGCGTCAACGCCTGCCAGCGGGTCTGACTGAGTGCATTCTGACTTTTGCCGCGGCCACACTGCTGGCTCCAGCCTGCCTGATGTCTGTGTACTCGTTCAGCCGGTTCGGCTACCTGACCACGGCCAAGAGTCGATTAGTTCGATCGCTGCACCTGCTGTTCTCTGTGCTGCTGTGCAACCTGCCTCTGTTCATTATCCGGCTCTACCTGTGGTACAGCCTGTCACTGACTCTTGTGTCAGC
Organism: Macrostomum lignano; assembly: GCA_002269645.1. Classification (NCBI taxonomy): domain Eukaryota; kingdom Metazoa; phylum Platyhelminthes; family Macrostomidae; genus Macrostomum; species Macrostomum lignano. The sequence goes on along the minus strand of NIVC01000497.1, from coordinate 78,036 downwards.
TTTTGTGGTGAAAAATATTCTGTTCATCTATTTGAACTTCACCGACTTGATGCGCCAGATTCTGCCTGAGATGGCTGGCCAGTCGGCTTTGCCTGGAACTGCTGCCGCTGCGGCTGCTTCTGTTGGTGCTTCTAGAAGCCAACAACAAGCTGATGTCGGGTCTCTTGAGCAGCCGCTCGAGAGTCTGTCGGGATCCAGGGCTGGGCTCATTACGTCGCCATAAAATTTTAGTTAGTGACCATTTTGAGTCGTTCTGAGACTGTAATTCTACCATGACTAGAGAACATTCATTGATTGTGCCAAAAACTGGCCCTAGACTGTGCAAATAACTGGCCCTAGACTGTGCAAATAACTGGCCCTAGACTGTGCAAATAGCTGGCCCTAGACTGTGCAAATAACTGGCCCTAGACTGTGCAAATAACTGGCCCTAGACTGTGCAAAAAACTGGCCTTAGACTGTGCAAATAACTGGCCCTAGACTGTGCAAATAACTGGCCCTAGACTGTGCAAATAACTGGCCCTAGACTGTGCAAAAAACTGGCCCTAGACTGTGCAAATAACTGGCCCTAGACTGTGCAAATAGCTGGCCCTAGACTGTGCAAATAACTGGCCCTAGACTGTGCAAATAGCTGGCCCTAGACTGTGCAAATAACTGGCCCTAGACTGTGCAAATAACTGGCCCTAGACTGTGCAAATAACTGGCCCTAGACTGTGCAAATAGCTGGCCCTAGACTGTGCAAATAACTGACCCTAGACTCTGCAAATAACTGGCCCTAGACTGTGCAAATAACTGGCCCCAGATTTTGCCAATAAGTGGGCTTAGACTGTAACAACAAATAGCCAATTGGTTGAAGTCGCTGGTCAATTCCGTCAATGTGTACCAACAATTTGCTGTATATCCTAACCAGGAATTATTCTAAAAGTGTTTTGGTTAAACGCTGCTAGCAACTTTGCGATTGACCTTTTGTACATGTACTTCTTGCAAACGACGACCCTAACAGATCAGTGTTAGTCAGCTACCGATAGATATCGAAGTTTGATAATCTTTTGTAAACCTTTTAAACAATGAAGAAGTAGCGTTTTCTGTCTACTTGATGCCTCATTTCTCACGTAGGATCAGGCAACCGAAATCAAATTAAAATTAAAGTTTTGCTTGTTTTGCACGTTTACTATTTTTTTGTACTTTTGTAATATTCACCACTTTTATCACTTTTCTAATATTCCTAATGATGTACTTACTCTGTTTTCATTACTGTAAATAACTTAGACAATTTGCATACTGGTGCCTAGGAAAGTTTTATTTCTCCAGCTGTTGAATTCAGCCATATTCTTCAAATCATTCCATCAAAATTTCTCAAATTTTTCTAAATAGCTTACTGTTAGTAGGCTAATTAAAATATTTTGCTGGTGATCTGTTATGCTCGAATTGTAATAATTCCTATTTTTTCCAGAGCTTGCAAAATTGAATTAATTTCGGTTTTTACAGATCATATTCCTTGAGAATGACAACTTAGTGTTGGTTTTGATTTTGATGCTATTTTCAAGTCTTAATATTTTTCTCAAACGAAATGACATGTATTTTGCATATTTAACTATAAAATTTGGATGTTCTAAAATTATTACTGCAAAGATGATAGCCTGTTTGATACAGAGCACCTGCGCAACTAGTCAAAACTTATATTTGTAACTAGCAAACCTCTTGATCAAACATTGATATTTTAAACTTTATATATTAATTACTAAACGCAAATAAAATATTGAATTGCCAAAAGACTCGCGCTGCTTCTTTGCTTTGAAAATAATTTTCGGGTTTTATTTCACTTTAAATGCTGTTGTCATTTTTGACAGTCATTTCTTCAATTTTCTTTTCAATTTCAAATTGCGCAGTTTTCTAATAATCAACTGAATGAAAGTGTCTGGGCACCGCTATGCAGAGAGATCAATATAAACACATTTGCACCAATCCAAAGACCTTGGGGTCCCACCCAAGGAACCTGAGACCTAACCGATCTAGAGACACTGTCACCCAAATGTACATGTAGACACTGCTGACACTGCTGCTCGTTTAGAGAAGCTATCACACAGAGTCATCTAATATCTATAGACCCTGAAACACATCTAGAGATTCTGACACCATCTATAAATCCTAGGACGCATCTATAGACCCTGACATGCATCTATAGATCCTGACATCCATATACTTTTTATTGGAGACAAGGCGTGCAGTGTGCACCCTTTACACGACATTGTCACACAGCCGGCGAGAGGCATTACTGCCCATTCCGCCGACTCCCCTGAGCAGGCACACAAGCGCGCGGATGCGTACGCAGTCATACGCACAGGCACACACTCACACAGGAGTGTACAGCGGCCCTAACTTTATTTTATCGTTAGGCATGTACACTTCACTGTGCCTAAAATTCATCTATAGACCCTGAAAATCGCCTATCAACAAAAATAACATCTATCTATAGACCCTAAAATTTATCTGTAGACTCTGGCATCCATCTATAGTTCCTGACATCCATCTATAGACCCTGACATCCATATATACACCCTGACATCCATTTATAGACCCTGACTTCCATCTATAGTTCCTGACATCCATCTATATACCCAGACATCCATATATAGACCCTGACATCCATTTATAGACCCTGACTTCCATCTATAGTTCCTGACATCCATCTATATACCCTGACATCCATTTATAGACCATGACATCCATCTATAGACCCTGATATCCATCTATAGACCCTTACATCCATCTATAGACCCTGACATCCATTTATAGACCCTGAAATCCATCTATAGACCCTTACATCCATCTATAGACCCTTACATCCATCTATAGACCCTGAAATCCATCTATAGACCCTGACATCCATCTATAGATCCTGAAATCCATCTATAGACCCTGACATCCATTTATAGACCCTGACATCCATATATAGACCCTGACATCCATCTATAGACCCTGAAATCCATCTATAGACCCTGACATCCATCTATAGACCCTGACATCCATTTATAGACCCTGACATCCATTTATAGACCCTGACATCCATTTATAGACCCTGACATCCATATATAGACCCTGAAATCCATTTATAGACCCTGACATCCATCTATAGACCCGGAAATCCATCTATAGACCCTGACATCCATCTATAGACCCCAGCACATGCCTGGAAATCCTGCAACCTCTTTAAAAAAGCCCTGTCCAACTCTTTCTTAGAAAATCGACCCTCTTTAACTTGGCACTTGTGGCAGTAATTCTGTCAGTAATTTTTCCATTTCCCAACCCAGTTGCAGGACAGCAAGAAACGCTTGCTAATTCGACAGTACAGAGAATTCCGAATTCTCTTGTCTGCAGCACAGAATTGCAGTTTATTAAGGCTACAATTAATCGCGCCGCACCCTCAGCCATGCGCGGAGGCTGTCCCGGGCCCCATCTCCATAACTATGCAATATGACGTAGTTGTGTTGTTTCCTTCTTGAACCTTCCTTGTCAACAGTAACCTGCATACAGAGAACTTGTTTTCAGTAGAAAACTTCTCTGCTAACTGCCGAAACAACGTGCATGCGATACAATATAACTAGCCCTCAGGGACTTCTGAATAGGTTCCTGGACTGGAGGCCAGAATTCCATTTCAAATCTTCTATATTAAAGGGGTACAGACACTGGTGTAGCCATTGAGGAGTGCCATTTCATTTGAGGAAGTGCCATTTCTTTTGAGGGAGTGCCATTTCATTTGAAGGAGTGCCATTTCATTCGAGGGAGTGCCATTTCATTCGAGGAAGTGCCATTTCATTCGAGGGAAGTGCCATTTCATTTGAGGGGTGCCATTTCGTTCGAGGTAGTGCCATTTCATTCGAGGGAGTGCCATTTCATTCGAGGGAGTGCCATTTCATTCGAGGGAGTGCCATTTCAATCGAGGGAGTGCCATTTCATTTAAGGGAGTGCCGTTTCATTTGAAGGAGTGCCATTTCTTTTGCAAGGGTTTCATTTCATTCGAGGGAGTGCCATTTCATTCGAGGGAGTGCCATTTCATTCGAGGGAGTGCCATTTCATTTGAGGGAGTGCCATTTCGTTCGAGGGAGTGCCATTTCATTCGAGGGAGTGCCATTTCATTCGAGGGAGTGCCATTTCATTCGAGGGAGTGCCATTTCATTCGAGGGAGTGCCATTGCATTCGAGGGAGTGCAATTTCATGTGAGGGAGTGCCATTTCGTTTAAGGGGTGCCATTTCATTCTAGGCAGTGCCATTTCATTCTAGGGGGTGCCATTTCATTCGAGAGAGTTCCATTTCATTCGAGGGACTGCCATTTCATTCGAGGGAGTGCCATTTCGTTTAAGGGAGGGCCATTTCATTCGAGGGAGTGCCATTTCGTTTAAGGGAGTGCCATTTCATTCTAGGGAGTGCCATTTCATTTGAGGGAGTGCCATTTCGTTTAATGGAGTGCCATTTCATTTGAGGGAGTGCCATTTAATTTGAGGGAGTGCCATTTCATTTGAGAGAGTGCCATTTCATTTGAGGGAGTGCCATTTCTTTTAAAGGAGTGCCATTTAATTGGAGGGAGTGCCATTTCATTGGAGGGAGTGCCATATCATTGGAAGGAGTGCCATTTCATTGGAGGAAGTGCCATTTCATTGGAGGAAGTGCCATTTCATTGGAGGGAGTGCTATTTCATTATAGGGAGTGCCATTTCATTCTAGGGAGTGCCATTTCATTCAAGGGAGTGCCATTTCATTTGACGGATTGCCATTTTATTTGAAGGTAGGCCATTTTATTCGAGGGAGTGCCATTTCATTTGACGGAGTGCCATTTTATTCGAGGGAGTGCCAGATCCATTGCTACTGTTCGGGAGGTCCTTGGCACCAATAGCTTCATGCATATATATTATGTACCTCACTGCAAGTCCTCTACAGCCTCCTTGTTTCCGGCCTGTAACCCAATCTGTTAGCAACTGTTACTTCTCGCATAAGCGCACATAATTCTCATGCATAATTTCAGTAATATGCGCCTCGTAAAAAATGAACCCCTCCCTCATTCAGCAATTTCAAGTTTTGTGCAGTCAAGGCGAGCTCTGCTTCTTGTCAGGCAATAAAACTGGGTCAATTGTATCAATGCGAACGGACTGAACTGTTCTGCCATAATAACTGGTGTAGCAAGCATAGCTTCGCCGAAAAGCAAATTAATTGTTTAACAGCTGTTTTTTCTATTATTGACTGGAATTACTGCTGCAGAACTGGATGAAATCCATGATTTTGAGGGTGTCAGGAGTCGCTGATTTTGGGGTGTCAGGAGTCGCTGATATTGGGGTGTCAGGAGTCACTGATTTTGGGGTGTCAGGAGTCGCTGATTTTGAGGGTGTCAGGAGTCGCTGATTTTGGGGTGTCAGGAGTCGCTTGTTTGAGGTGTCAGGAGTCGCTAATTTGGGGTGTCAGGAGTCGCTAATTTCGGTGTCAGGAGTCGTTGATTTTGGTGTCAGGAGTCGCTGATTTGGGGTGTCAGGAGTCGCTAATTTGGGTGTCAGGAGTCACTGATTTTAGTGTCAGGAGTCGCTGATTTTGGGGTGTCAGGAGTCGCTAATTCAGCTGTCAGGAGTCGCTAATTCAGCTGTCAGGAGTCGCTAATTCAGCTGTCAGGAGTCGCTAATTTAGCTGTCAGGAGTCGCTAATTCAGCTGTCAGGAGTCGCTAATTCAGCTGTCAGGAGTCGCTAATTCAGCTGTCAGGAGTCGCTGATTCTGAGGCTTCAAAGCGCTCAACCTGCTGCCATGAGAGTCGGATTTCATCTAGAAATCCCACGGACATGCGTGAACACCATAATCCCCCCCCCAGAGAAAAGAATTTGAAGCACCCGGTGGTAACAGTGCAACCCCACTTGAAGTTCCGAAGCCCCCTAAATAAGTGCTTTCTTGTGTTATCGAAGATGCCGCATCTGATCCCAGATCTTCATCGCTCTTGATTCAGCCTCATCCTGCTGCGGGGGGTAGTTTAATGCCTCCATGATGAGGCAGCCTGCATCCCGTCAGACCTGTAAGGGTGAGGCTTAAGGATTACCCAAACCCCAGGTGCAGAAGATAGATGATGAAGCCCGATAAAAAAGGTGGTTTGCTGAACCCCCACCCCTCCGGAACGAGTTGCTGATTAGAGTAAAAATCGTGAGGGCACGTGTTAGATAGCAGGTATCCTTTGATTTCTTAGGTGTTTGTAGCAACTTTTTTATGATGCAGCAGGTCCTTACAAGCAATGGCTTCTTTGTGCTGAAATCGCGTATATGTTTTACCTGATATGGACGTGTGTAAAGCCATGGACTGCACAAATGCATGCATGTAATACGTATGCCGGTATAAAAAAATCAATCTATACTAATCCGACGGGGGCACCCACCAAGAGACAGGGGCGCCAACCAAAAGACAGGGGGCACCCACCAAGAGACAGGGGCGCCCACCAAGAGACAGGGGCGCCCTCCAAGAGACAGGGCGCTCACCAAGAGACAGGGCGCTCACCAAGAGACAGGGGCGCTCACCAAGAGACAGGGGCGCCCTCCAAGAGACAGGGCGCTCACCAAGAGACAGGGGCGCTCACCAAGAGACAGGGGTGCTCACCAAGAGACAGGGGCGCCCACCAAGAGACAGGGGCGCCCACCAAGAGACAGGGGCGCTCACCAAGAGACAGGGGCGCTCACCAAGAGACCTTATTAAAACAAAAGTTATTTCTCAATCCAAGCGTTAGTTCCATTTCTAGTACTCCTCGTCCACAATAAATTTCTGTTTTCATCATCTTTCTAACCCCAAACGAACTCCCGTGCTGTTTCACAAATCGAATCTGTAAGTCAACTGAAGCGGATGAAAGGGGCCTGTATTCACTAAATAACACTCGGGCGCCTTCTTCCACTTTTATCTGGGCTGGTAAATCAGCAGATTGAAGCGAGTCTGACTAACCAACCAAGAAGCAAGCTCGCTTGCGGTTGAAGAGAAACGTCTGTTTAGCAACCTGCGTGTTCGCGTGTGTGGCCTTCTGCGCAACCGAGTATTGATCAGGATTCGTTATACTTCACTCTGATCGTAGGAGGCTGGGGTAACGCGAAAGCAGCACGATGATTATGACTTTATCAGGCTCTGGGATCTGTTCTCGCGCTCCTGACAAGCAGATATTGTTTCTGGGGAAAAATAATTTTAGCTGGTCTTTGATCGGGCAGTTTGTTAAGATAATGATTGCTTTCAGCCTTTGCCGCAGCCTCAGCCTCAGTCTTCCGCACCTCTTCATCCTGGCTGTAATTAATCTGATGCAGTTCTTGTCGAGTTGCCAAGCTTCAGGAGCGATTGCGTTTGGTGCTGGTCTGTCTCAGTGCCTGTCTTAGTGTCTGTCTCAGTGTCTGTCTTAGTGTCTGTCCCAGTGTCTGTCTCAGTGCCTGTCTTAGTGTCTGTCTCAGTGCCTGTCTCAGTGTCTGTCTCAGTGTCTGTCTCAGTGTCTGTCTCAGTGTCTGTCCTAGTGTCTGTCTCAGTGTCTGTCTCAGTGTCTGTCTCAGTGTCTGTCTCAGTGTCTGTCTCAGTGTCTGTCCTAGTGTCTGTCTCAGTGTCTGTCTCAGTGTCTGTCTCGGTGTCTGTCTCAGTGTCTGTCTCGGTGTCTGTCCCAGTGTCTGTCCCAGTGTCTGTCTCAGTGTCTGTCTCGGTGTCTGTCCCAGTGTCTGTCCCAGTGTCTGTCTCAGTGTCTGTCTCAGTGTCTGTCCCAGTGTCTGTCCCAGTGTCTGTCTCAGTGTCTGTCTCAGTGTCTGTCCCAGTGTCTGTCTCAGTGTCTGTCTCAGTGTCTGTCTCAGTGCTTGCTTTTCCGCCCTATATATATTGGTCTGTCTGTCAGAGGAGTGAGGTTGAAATATAACTGTTCATCATAACTGAGAAAACTGCATAATGACAGAAGCAATGCTTATCAATGTCTCTAACATGAATTCAATTTTTCCCAACGCACACAGACTAAAAGCGGGGCTTCCGTGAGTCACTGACAGAGTCTGTCTTGAACTCCACAATCGGAGAAACTCTGTGAAAGACGGGCAGAGCTGAAGTGACCAGGCCCTGATTGAATTCGCAGCTGGGGTGTTGAGGATGGGATCAGGGAGTAGGAAATCAATCAAGGATTATGCTAGCCCAAGCCCACTCGAGCACTTCAATGGTTTGAGCCATTACCACGATCTGAGCCTTCTTGAAATCCCTATAGCTTCTTTCCCCTCGAGCAAAAATAGTGTGGTCTCTTGGATAGAATGTTGCGTAATCAAATCCCGACGCTAATTATCCCTTGTATTCACTTGGCCTGATTTTTATCAACAGTTTTGGTCATCGGCTAAATGTTGAGTTTTGCTTTTCCTATTTTAGTGAAGTCATTTGGCGAGAGATCAACCGACCAATTCTGACGAGTAAAAGAGATTGAGGGTGAGAGGGTGAGAGGGTGAGAGGGTGAGAGGGTGAGAGGGTGAGAGGGTGAGAGGGTGAGAGGGGGAGAGGGAGAGAGGGCAAGATGGTAATGTAAGAGGGTGTGAGGGGTGATTAGATCAGAAAATAAAGTGACAAAAAATTAGGTAACGAAGTCATCAAGCTTGCGCATTTCAGTAACCGCACTTGCCTGACGCAGGCGTACGATTGCAAAAGAGAGGTTTAGTTAATAGCGCCAGTAAAATTAATAAAATGACTTTTGACACCACTATACAATCCAAGCGGTGAATCCGCGGTGAAAATTGCAATATAAAAACAGAATTCGATTTGTTATGTACAAAATAGCGAGGCTAGAGATACGACGACAGTTGAGCGAAAAAAACCAATTAATTTCAACGCAAAGCACTGAAGAAGCTTAGGGTTTGCTTTGGAGCATCAGAAAACATGGGGATGTAGGCTGTCTGTCTGTCTGTCTGTCTGTCTGTCTGTCTGTCTGTCTGTCTGTCTGTCTGTCTGTCTGTCTGTCTGTCTGTCTGTCTGTCTGTCTGTCTGTCTGTCTGTCTGTCTGTCTGTCTGTCTGTCTGTCTGTCTGTCTGTCTGTCTGTCTGTCTGTCTGTCTGTCTGTCTGTCTGTCTGTCTGTCTGTCTGTCTGTCTGTCTGTCTTCCTGTCTGTCTGTCTGTCTGTCTGTCTGTCTGTCTGTCTGTCTGTCTGTCTGTCTGTCTGTCTGTCTGTCTGTCTGTCTGTCTGTCTGTCTGTCTGTCTGTCTGTCTGTCTGTCTGTCTATCTGTAACAGCAGCCATGCCTCTCCTCAGCCTTCCATCAAAGGACCCCGCAGTCTGGCGGGAGCCAGGACTCACACAAAGCTAACAGTTGTGTACGGCGCTTTCAACTGTCTATGGTCCAACGTGACTGACCGCTTCTTGATGCTGCTGCCTCCGTTGGCTCCACCGCCGCCGCCTCCGGAGCCGGGCTCGGAGCTGACGAGAGCCTGAGTTCGAACCTCGGAGCTGGCGGGCTGCTGGCAGTCCAGGGTGTCATCATCGTCCATGGAAGAGATCGCAGCGGCGGCGGACGCGGAGGCGGCGGGCAGGCGGGAGTAGTCAGCCCTCTCGTCTATGGCCGGGTTCAGCACCCGGATGGTCTGGTAGCCGTGATGCTGACGGAGAGGCGGCGAGGCCAGCTGGTGCATGGCGTGCACCTGCTGCTGCTGGTGAGCCCGACGGCGCTGCTGCCTGCCAAGTCCGCCGTCTCTGGGCTCGCAGGTGTAGTAATACGGCGGCGGCGACGGGCTGAACATGTTCCGGTCCTGGGTTAGCGACTGGTAGGGGAAGGCAGGGGCCCAGTGAGCTCTGGTGCCAATTATCGAATTAAGAATATTTGTGTTTGTGAAAATACTCACTTTCTTAATGAGCGCATGCTCCAGGAGCGACGATGCGGGTGGGGGCATCGAGGCGCTTCGGGCTACCGAGCTCTCCAGGTGAGCACGTTTGTCTGCAAACACAGGAGTGGGTGAATGGCGGATTGGTTGATTGACTGTTGGATTGATTTATTGGTTGGTTGATTGATCGATTGATTGGTCTGCTGGTTGCTTTATTGAGCTGCTGGTTCATTTATTGATGATTGATTGATTGATTTTCTGATATATAGATAGATAGATTGATTGATTGATTTGTTGGTTGGTTGATTGATTGATTGATTGATTGATTGATTGATTGATTGATTGATTGATTGATTGATTGATTGATTGATTGACTGATTGATTAATTGATTGATTGATTAATTGATTGATTGTATACTTGTCTGATTGATTGATTGTATACTTGTCTGATTGATTGATTGTATACTTGTCTGATTGGTGGGATAAATAACTCTTCATAAACACTCGCCACACTGTTAGCAGAGCACCGACTAAAAAAATGTGAAATTCAGGTGATGAAATCACAACATATCTTGACTCATTGCCGTGTCCCCTTACAGCCAATAAGCCTTTTGAGCTTTTAAGCAGTCAATAAAGCAAAACTGACTGTAAACGAAAGTCATCTCAAATATCGAACAATGAGCCAGGACTCCAACTGCTCGTAAAACTGGCACTTCCCCATCGTTCAGGTCCGTGAGTGTTAACTGGGGTAAAGGTCGTAAACCAGCTGGACAAAACAGACAACAGTGCCAATGCAAAGCAATCCAGTCTGCTTTTCTGGGGGAAATTTATTCTAATTGCCAGCAATAAAACACTTTTGAGTACGGGTTGCACTTGCAGGTATCACTGCTCCAGTAATGGTCTCCCGCCAGCTCACATCAACGCGCTCAATTATAACAAAAATAGATTGTAAATTGTGCTTGCTTATATCGGAGATCAAAGTGAGGCAGACACAAAGAGCTGTCATGGTTCTGAATTATGTCCACACGAGCCCCAAGTCACCAGAAGCAGATTAACAAAGTCGCCTCAACTTACGCCTATCGGCCATTCCGACCCCGTCCGTCTGCTGGTGAAAGTTTCGCCTACGCAGCAGGCAGATGGCGAACACCAGGATGACAATGAGGATGGCAGTGGCGATGATCAGCCCGACGATGGCAGCCAGGCTGGAGTCCCGATCGCCCAGGCCACCGCCTCCGCCGCTTCCGTCGGGGCCGCGTCCGCTGCCAGCAGCCGAGTTCGCCCGGCCGTCGCTGCCGAATCCGTTGGCGCTGCCGGAGCCGGCAGTCCCAGCTGCTCCCAGCCGCTTCGGCGTGGTGGCAACCAGCAGCGTAGCGATGCGCGTCTGCGCCGGGCTGCCCCGGTCCGTGGCGCGGATGGTGAGCGTGAATCGGTGCTGATAGGCGCCACACTCGAGCGACTTGGCCAGGCTGAGCTCGCCCGTGTCCGGGTTGATGCGGAAATGATCCTGGCCACTGCCTGTCAGGTTGAAAGTTAGCCGGCCGTTCTCGCCGCTGTCCGAGTCGTTCGCGATCACCTTGGCAACCACGTCGTCGGGTCCGTAGTCGCAGGACACGTTGAGGCGGTTGTTAGCCGGGGACGGGAAGTAGAACACCGGCGCGTTGTCGTTCTCGTCCAGCAGGGTCACGTGCACGATGGTGGAGCGGTGCCTCGACGGCTGCCCGAAGTCGTAGGCGGTCACGTTCAGCTGGATGGAGGGCGTGCGCTCTCGGTCCAGGTTGTTGGACTTGGTGAAAATCTCGCCAGTTGGCCTGATGGCAAAGTAGGGGTTGTGGCCGACGAAAAACTTGACTTGACCGTTGACATCGGCGTCTCGGTCTGTGGCGTTGACTCGTCCAACATGACTACTTGGCGGCGAATTTTCTTTGATCTCCAGCGTGAATGGCGGGTGCCACTCAGGTGCATGATCGTTCACGTCTCGAATTGTCAGGCGAACCTCCGCACTGGCTGAGTGCACGCCATCAGTGACGTGCACGCTGAACCTGTACTGGTCGCATGATTCGCGGTCGAAACGGACAGCCGATCTAAGAACGCCGGTCGATGAACCGAGAGTGGCGATGCGCTGGCCCTCATCGTCTAGTGAGTAGACCAGAGTGGGCGACTGGTCGCGATCGACTGCCTCAAACCGATGGATCTGGATACCTGGTTGCTGCTCCTCGTCGAAGGCTAACTCGAATACCTGCCGATCGAAAGTCGGTGGTGAGTCGTTCTCGTCCAGAATCACTACTGTGATGAGCTGCGATGCGGAGAGTCTCGGACACCGTTGTCGTGGCACCAGACGGTCTCCTGGACAGTTGGCGTCACCTCCCAGTCAAATGTGTCATCCGTGATCAGCTTGAAAACTACCTGAGGCTTGTGGCGCTGCTGCTGTTGCAGTCGGAAACGAATTTTCCCTTCTCCAGGGCTTCCGAGGTTGCACTCAACGTGGCTGTTGTTCCCGGAGTCATCGTCGCGTGCGACAACGTAGCCAATGGTCTGTCCGGGAGGCTGGTTCTCGCGAATCGACAGCGTGTGCGGCCCACCGCCCGGCTTGACTGGAAGGCCGCGCACGCTGATCACCGGAACATTGTCGTTGTAGTCTTGCAGCTCGATTATTATGGTCTGCTCGATCTGCTTTGGCACAACGCCGCGGTCCCTGGCCACCACGGGGATGCGGTAGACGCTAGTCCGCTCATAGTCCAACACAGCGCCGTGGGCGACTTGCAGTTCGCCAGAGTTAGGGTGCAGGTAGAACATCTGCGCTTCGCGCGACGGCCTCGGATCGTTGAACAGGTAAATTATTCGGCCATTGGGCCCGGCGTCTTCGTCAGTGGCCTCCAGTTTCACTATTAACTGGCCGCCTTCGGCATTCTCCGTCAAATTGAAACGAAAGTTTTTGGTCACCCAGACTGGCGCGTGGTCGTTCTCATCCCGGACTCGAACTGTCAGATTGAGCGATGCACTCTTCGGCGGACTGCCGCCGTCGAACGCTGTGAGAAGCATGTGGTGCTCGGCCTTGGTCTCCCTGTCCAGCTTCCCTCGCAGCAGCAGCACCACTCGATGGTCCTTCTCGTTCGGCTCTAGCGGCGCGACGTCAAAAAGTCCCGTGTCCTTCGGGTCAAAAGGTGTCAGCTGTAGGCGAGCCACGCCGTACCTCGGCGAGTCCCTGTCCGTGACGACCAGCCTCAGGCCAACCCGCGTGTCCAACTCGGCCAGTTCGCTCACCTCCACAATCGGCGAAGTCACTTTGAACTCTGGCGCGTGGTTGTTGCGCTCCTCGAGACGCAGTCTGACTGTGCAGAGCCGGATGGAGTCGCCGTAGCTCACCTGCACCATGATAGCCACGACGCAACCGCTCCGGTCGCAAGAGCCCCGATGATGTCCAGGCGAGCTGATCAAGGTGTCTCGGTAGATGGACATCCGCGTAGACACCAGGCCGCTCTTGCTGTTCAAGCTCAGCAGGTGGCCGTCCGTTCGATCGTTGAGCAGGGCGAATTCCGCCTGGCCGACCGCCAGGCCGAGCTTGTCGCCGAGGTTCACCACCGGCGTGTCGGGCGGCGAGCCCTCCGTCAGGTCGGCGGAGATGCGCGAGCAGTCGTTTGGAACAGCGCAAACTGCAGCTGCCATGGCGGCAAGGAGGGCCGACATCAGCCCGACTAACTGCATTGCTGGTCTTTGCTCTTCTGAAATGCGAGGTTTTCGAGGCAGTGCGGCTACCGTGTCTCGGAGACTTTATCTAGTGCATATCTGGATATCGATTGCTACCGTCCAGCCCCCTCAAAAATATTTTGGTCCTGATTAATGCCCTTGGAGAGAAAATCAAAACTCCCATTCCTAGGGCGGGACTTTGGCACTTGTTGCCCGCATATCGCAGATTCCTATATAGTCCGTTTGGCTTGGATCACCACTACTATTATTATTATTATTATCGTCAAAGAGAAACCCTGCAATTGCAGCCGGCACAGCTCCCGCAGGTCACAATTATTTCTCCCAAAAGTCGAGTGGCGCGAAGGGGGTGGCAGCGTAAGGCCAAGCGGAACTTTTCTCCCGACAGTCCTGAGCCCCTCCCCAATAAACCCCCCAATGCCCCATCTGTTCTGGCGGTGCCAAGTGTGCGCACAATATCTAAGACTGCTGCGCGGTAATGGCGCCTGAAGATTCCCATAATCTTCCTTCCTTCCCCGAAAACTTTCCCAGGCTTAGCATGCGGCGGCCTACACACTGCAGCAGTAATGGACTGGGTGAATCACCGCTGCAGGCACGGCCCCAATCAAATTTATCCGCTCGTATTTCCTTCTTATTAGGGCGGATTTCCTTACACCTGGCTGCAGTGGCCTTCTTGATGTGGAAAAAATCTTGATTCCGAACTTCGCCCGCTATCGCCTCTTCTCCTCCAACCGCCACAGGTTCCCTTGCCGTGGCCTCGTCCAAAAAGGCCTAAAGCATGGAACTTGGAGTGGCAGCACTTCAGGCTAATAACTGTGAGGCTGACTGCAGTTCTTCAATTTGCACACTAATTGTAGGCAAGTCTACGTGTCACCTTTTACTAAACTTGTCATACGAGCTAACTTCAGTTTTGAAAGCCAAGGAGGCCCCCTAATCGCTTCACAAAAGTTGCGCTCCTCTAAAATCTAAATGGACGGAGGACGGGAGCTCCACTTTTGCCACCTCTTGGGCGTGACGTCCACTGGCCTGGAGACTGGAGAAGGGACGCCAAGCATTAGACAGTGGCGCCCACCAAGAGACAGGGGCGCCCATAAAGAGGCAGAGGCGCCCATCAAGAGGCGCCCAACAAGAGACAGGGGCGCCCACCATGAGACAGGGGCACCCACTACAACACCAAATATTTCGCTCCCTAAGGTAGCGGCTCCTCCAATAAAAACTCCAGCATGCGCCCCTGCTTGGTTTAACTGCGTGTAAACCGAATTTTGTAATCTTGGTGACAATTGAAAGCTGAAAAAGCATATTTGAATAAAAGCATAATTGCTGCATTTTATGAGGTGTAAGCTCGTTTGTGCCTATTCACACAGCCTATTCTGAATGATACGTGTTATATCAGTTATACACTGTATAAGCTATATAGATCACTAACCAGTAACAAAGGCCTCAGGTGCTTGGAAGCCCGCAGGTTATAATTTTTGTGACTCACTCATCGAACAACTGCATGGTCACTAACCCAGCTAGTAGTGTTACGCTCGCACCACTAGCAACTGCAGCAGCCCTTATTACTCGAAATGAGAACCCCGAATAATTACAGCCGACTCTAGACTTGACGGAGGGCCATAACTTAACTCTTCTTTGTTTCTTACCTAGGAACTTATTTTTCCCACGTATTCTCCATGTTTTCATGATGCTCCGCCCCACCCGTGGGAAAAAGGAAGCTGCAATAAGCGGCACTGAAACCCCATGATGGCAGAGTTCGCTACAGGAGCTGGTTGGTCTATGAAGAGCAGCGCAAAGTGTAGCTTTAAAGGATATAGCTAGACTAGCGTTAGGGAATATAACATACTCTAATCTATCTATCTATCTATCTATCTATCTATCTATCTATCTATCTATCTATCTATCTATCTATCTATCTATCTATCTATCTATCTATCTATCTATCTATCTATCTATCTATCTATCTATCTATCTATCTATCTATCTATCTATCTATCTATCTATCTATCTATCTATCTATCTATCTATCTATCTATCTATCTATCTATCTATCTATCTATCTATCTATCTATCTATCTATCTATCTATCTATCTATCTATCTATCTATCTATCCAACACCAAATTCACTAAGAATATATGTGCCTTAGCAACCTTAAGCAAGGTTCTAAGAAAATTCGGTTTAACGTCCTTCTACTCCAACTGACTGTGCATTAGCGCTTACGTATTTTTTCGCTTCGCTTTTTCTAGTCTAAAAGAAGAGATCTGTAAAAATTGGAGATATCAACGATAAGGGATAGAATGGGAGATTTAATCAGGGGGGGGGGTATATCCCTTATAGCGTTGCAGTGGCCCGTCTTACTGCACTAGCTAACCCCTTCCCTGACTGGCGGCTTCCCTATTGCAATGGCTTTTTAGCAGCTAGCTGGGCCACGCCTGGTTCATCGTAAACTTTCCTCCATCTTTCCCAGCTGGAAGCGGTGAATTTGAATTAAGTCTTCGGCAGCTCAGAGCTGCTTGGGGAAGTCTTTGAATTTGATCCAAGTTTGCCGTTAATCAATTGCTGAGGGAGGCGGATGAAAGAAGAAAGAGGAAGCGAAAGAGCCTACAGGAGCTGCGAGTTGAAAAAGCAAAATGCTTTCATTTTTATGGAGTCGGTTGTTGCCTTCTTTGTGTCAGGAGTGTCAGATCTCATGTCAGTTGTTGCCTTCTTTGTGTAAGGGGTGTCAGATTTCATGTCAGTTGTTGCCTTCTTTGTGTCAGGAGTGTCAGATCTCATGTCAGTTGTTGCCTTCTTTGTGTCAGGAGTGTCAGATCTCATGTCAGTTGTTGCCTTCTTTGTGTCAGGAGTGTCAGATCTCATGTCAGTTGTTGCCTTCTTTGTGTCAGGAGTGTCAGATCTCATGTCAGTTGTTGCCTTCTTTGTGTCAGGAGTGTCAGATCTCATGTCAGTTGTTGCCTTATTTGTGTCAGGAGTGTCAGATCTCATGTCAGTTGTTGCCTTCTTTGTGTCAGGAGTGTCAGATCTCATGTCAGTTGTTGCCTTCTTTGTGTCAGGAGTGTCAGATCTCATGTCAGTTGTTGCCTAATTTGTGTCAGGAGTGTCAGATCTCATGTCAGTTGTTGCCTTCTTTGTGTCAGGAGTGTCAGATCTCATGTCAGTTGTTGCCTTCTTTGTGTCAGGAGTGTCAGATCTCATGTCAGTTGTTGCCTAATTTGTGTCAGGAGTGTCAGATCTCATGTCAGTTGTTGCCTTCTTTGTGTCAGGAGTGTCAGATCTCATGTCAGTTGTTGCCTTCTTTGTGTCAGGAGTGTCAGATCTCATGTCAGTTGTTGCCTTCTTTGTGTCAGGAGTGTCAGATCTCATGTCAGTTGTTGCCTAATTTGTGTCAGGAGTGTCAGATCTCATGTCAGTTGTTGCCTTCTTTGTGTCAGGAGTGTCAGATCTCATGTCAGTTGTTGCCTAATTTGTGTCAGGAGTGTCAGATCTCATGTCAGTTGTTGCCTTATTTGTGTCAGGAATGCGTCATTTCATGTCAGGCCCACATAGATAATATCAGATATGTATATTGTCTAGTAAACTGTTCTTGAGTATATTGTAAAGAAAAATATAGGAACTGCAAGATCAATTTGAGTTTTTTCAGAAACTGTTTTTTTAATTCGTGGCACATCTTGGCGAACTGGACTGTCAAGCGTCCTTGATAAAACGCAACGAGGGGAAATCGATGAGTCAGAGTTCTCAGGAGTTCTCAGCTCCATCTGCAAAATCGAATAAGTCCAGTTGCGAGCGAATTCCAGGAATCCACAGGCTGCTCAAGTGCGAATCAATCCAATTTTTATTATTAGTAATTTCTTATCTGCAATTCTCTTGCGTTTCTTTCGCTTCTCTGCTTGAAGGAGTGGCAGCAATCTGTCTTCTTTTAAGCTGCGAGCTTGTGCAAAGTGTAGCATTTATCATTCAGTGCATGCACTTGGTGCCAAAGACGCGTGCCATGACAGTAAGGTATTTAGACCAGACAATATAGAGTTATATGTAGAAAGGCATGAGATAGAACTATTGAAGGGTGAGGGATCATGAGACTCCAGGAGAGAAACAGAATGATTCTGAGAGATTTAGTATGATGAAAATCTACATCTCTAAGAAAACTAGAAAGGTGTAGATAGATCTAGAGAGGTGTAGATAGGTCTAGAGAGTTGCAGATAGATCTAGAGAGGTGCAGATAGATCTAGAAAAGTTTAGAAAGATCTAGAGAAGTGTAGATAGATCTAGAAAAGTTTAGAAAGATCCAGAGAGGTGTGGATAGATCCAGAGAGGTGTGGATAGATCTAGAGAGGTGTAGATGGATCTAGAGAGTTGCAGATAGATCTAGAGAGGTGTAGATAGATCTAGAAAAGTTTAGAAAGATCCAGAGAGGTGTGGATAGATCCAGAGAGGTGTGGATAGATCTAGAGAGGTGTAGATGGATCTAGAGAGTTGCAGATAGATCTAGAGAGGTGTAGAAAGATCTAGAAAAGTTTAGAAAGATCCAGAGAGGTGTGGATAGATCCAGAGAGGTGTGGATAGATCTAGAGAGGTGTAGATGGATCTAGAGAGTTGCAGATAGATCTAGAGAGGTGCAGATAGATCTAGAGAGTTGCAGATAGATCTAGAGAGGTGCAGATAGATCTAGAGAGTTGCAGATAGATCTAGAGAGGTGTAGATGGATCTAGAGAGGTGTAGATAGATTAAGAGATTGTAGAGATTGTAGAGATTTTAGATATCTACAGACATCTACATCTAGACACATCTAATCTCGTAAATGGGTGAAGGCACATCTGGAGCTACATACTAAGATTAGAGTTTAAGAGAAGATGCAGATTATAAACAGATGAAGTCAGACGAACTAAAAAGTCAGTTGGATTTTTAAAGCTAATAAAGACAGACGGTGCCCCAATTCGTGACAGCTGAAAAATGTTGAGAGCGGGAGACTGAGACACTTCGAGGCTCGAGGTCCTCCCCTTGGGGGGAGAAAAGCCAGATTTCATAAATAATTAGTTGGCGTCGATCTGGGCTTCAAGCCTTGGATTCTATCTGTAAGATAAGCAAAATGATGGTTGTTGAGCAATTCTCGAAGCTCAAATTATCTGAATATTCCTGGATCTCATCTCTGTGCCTGAGATATTCTGGAAGATTTTACGAGAATGTTTTCCTCCCATAAATTTAGATGTTGAGTCAAACAAGGATTGATTGCTTGTTTTAACGCCAAGCAATATAAACACAAGATTGGAAATAAACTGAGTCAGAAAACTTTTCCTTTTCTAAGTCTCCAAGGATTTCTTAACGCCCCATTCGACCGCGACTGGCCTGCTCTGAGTGATGGATTGCAGCTTGGCAGGAAAATTGCAGAAAAATAATTCAAAAACAGTTTCTAACCCAATTCACACTTGCTGAGTTCATTCACGGGGTGAGAGAGTGAGAAAGAGATGGTGAGGGAGGTGAGAGAGGGTGAGAGAAGGTGAGAGAGGATGAGAGAGACGGAGAGAAGGTGAGAGAGTGGGAGAGAGGGTGAAAGAGAGGAAGAGAGGGTGAGAGAAGGTGAGAGAGGGTGAGAGAGACGGAGAGAGGGTGAGAGAGGGAGAGAGGGTGAGAAAGAGGGACAGAGGGTGAGACGGAAGGGAGAGAGGGAGAGAGGGTGGGAGAGAGTGAGAGAGGGTGAGAGATGGTGAGAGAAGGTGAGAGAGGGTGAGAGAGAGGGAGAGAGGGTGAGAGAGAGGGAGAGAGGGTGAGAGAGAGGAAGAGAGAGCGAGAGAAGGTGAGAGAGGGTGAGGGAAGGTGAGAGAGAGAGAGAGAGAGAGAGAGAGAGAGAGAGAGAGAGAGAGAGAGAGAGAGAGAGAGAGAGAGAGAGAGAGAGAGAGAGAGAGAGAGAGAGAGAGAGAGAGAGAGAGAGAGAGAGAGAGAGAGAGGGAGTGAGAGAGAGGAAGAGATTGGGAGAGAGTGTGAGAGGGGTTGAGATATTATAGAACTATGTGACTGTAGAGTCGAACTAGCAATGAAAGTTAAACTGAAAAACGCACAGCACCGCACCGGTAGCTTCCCAATTAATAAAAATGAATTCTACTCTGTGACCTTGGCACACATCTGAACCCGAGAGTGCAAGCTGTTTATTTGAGCTATAAAAAGACAATAATGATAATTGAAGATGGCTTACCAGATGTGCTGCACTATAAATAACTTTGATTAATAGACGTGACAGCTTTCGCATGTAAATCAGAAACTAAATGATGTTGTTGGGCTCCAGTAAACTTGCTGGGCGTCAAAAATCCTGCTTTTATATCCGCCAGGATTACAGACTGCAGTCTTGCAGGAATCGCCGGGGCGAACGGCTCTGCTGAGCCAGTGAGGGGGTCGGAGCGCCGATTTCTATTGGCTGAGAAGCGAGTGCAGCCCCACCCTTCTCTCCCTCAAGTTTGAAACCGCTGCAGGTGGGCTGGGCCAGCCAATTATGATTTTGCTAACCTGCCTCTGGCTGATAGAGGCGCTCCAATTAAAACGATAGAAAGTGAGACCAATTTAGAGCTTGTTTACTTCTCATTAAATTCTGCCGCCAATTTGGTAAACTCCGCGTGAGAGCGCGGCCCGGCAACCGGGTGCTGCTTGTCCTTCTTTTAGGGGGATGACTCAATTGAGTCTATCTATCTATCTATCTATCTATCTATCTATCTATCTATCTATCTATCTATCTATCTATCTATCTATCTATCTATCTATCTATCTATCTATCTATCTATCTATCTATCTATCTATCTATCTATCTATCTATCTATCTATCTATCTATCTATCTATCTATCTATCTATCTATCTATCTATCTATCTATCTATCTATCTATCTATCTATCTATCTATCTATCTATCTATCTATCTATCTATCTATCTATCTATCTATCTATCTATCTATCTATCTATCTATCTATCTATCTATCTATCTATCTATCTATCTATCTATCTATCTATCTATCTATCTATCTATCTATCTATCTATCTATCTATCTATCTATCTATCTATCTATCTATCTATCTATCTATCTATCTATCTATCTATCTATCTATCTATCTATCTATCTATCTATCTATCTATCTATCTATCTATCTATCTATCTATCTATCTATCTATCTATCTATCTATCTATCTATCTATCTATCTATCTATCTATCTATTTATCTATCTATCTATCTATCTATCCATCTATCTATCTATCTATCTATCTATCTATCTATCTATCTATCTATCTATCTATCTATCTATCTACCTATCTATCTATCTATCTATTCATCTATCTATCTATCCATCTATCTATTTATCTAAGCGAATTCCATTTTTACATATCGATTCAGCCTGCTCTACCTCTAGTAGGATAAAAAGGAAATTGTGAATTTTTTAGCCTCTAGGAAGCTTCAAATTTGGACAACAGCAGACCTCTTCAACGGCACCAGAACTAAACACACCCACAATACCAGAAGTTATGGAAATCCGCACCTATCAGGCCGCCAAGCCAATGCTGGCCTTTACCACTGCACACGGCCTGCTTTATAAACATGGACCAGTTACAAGTCAGCAATAAACAGGCCTGGGCTGATAGCTGGGCCAGTGCAGAGACGAATGAGGGAGAGCCTGAACTGCCAACCCAACCACCCAACCCCAGGCTGCGCTCCGTGGAGCTCTGTTTCCTATTTTAGATTTAGAAAATACTGGAGAGGAAAGTTCTTGTCGCCTTGCTTTAATTACCAAATTAGGAAAAATAATTCTTTTCTAAAGCTTGTTCTTAACTTTGAAAAGAAATTCAATTTTCCTATACAAAGTCGTCTAACAGTCTGCAACTGTCAACTTTATGCATCGGGGGCGTAGACAGTGAAGTCAGGGCCTCTGAAGCCTCAGGGTGCTGGCGCCCCTGGTGCTGGCGCCCCTGGTGCTGGCGCCCCTGGTGCTGGCGCCCCTGGTGCTGGCGCCCCTGGTGCTGGCGCCCCTGGTGCTGGCGCCCCTGGTGCTGGCGCCCCTGGTGCTGGCGCCCCTTGGTGCTGGCGCCCCTGGTGCTGGCACCCCTGGTGCTGGCGCCCCTGGTGCTGGCGCCCCTGGTGCTGGCGCCCCTGGTGCTGGCGCCCCTTGGTGCTGGCGCCCCTGGTGCTGGCGCCCCTGGTGCTGGCGCCCCTGGTGCTGGCGCCCCTGGTGCTGGCGCCCCTGGTGCTGGCGCCCCTGGTGCTGGCGCCCCTGGTGCTGGCGCCCCTTGGTGCTGGCGCCCCTGGTGCTGGCACCCCTGGTGCTGGCGCCCCTGGTGCTGGCGCCCCTGGTGCTGGCGCCCCTGGTGCTGGCGCCCCTTGGTGCTGGCGCCCCTGGTGCTGGCGCCCCTGGTGCTGGCGCCCCTTGGTGCTGGCGCCCCTGGTGCTGGCGCCCCTGGTGCTGGCGCCCCCCACGATGGTGCCCCCCACGATGGTGCCCCTGGTGCTGGCGCCCCCCACGATGGTGCCCCCTAGCTAGATGGCGCTCGGCAGTTGCCCCACCTGGTGGACCCCTCCAATACACTATCGCTGCATAACTACGAGCTCGTATTAACCGGAAATTCCCTAACCAGAATCTCTCTCTGCTGCAGTTCGGCCCAGTGCTCCATGGCTGCAGTCATGTACACTAGCTGCGCGCACATAAGTAAAGCGAGCGCACTGGCCCTCCCCTGACGCCAAGAGTAAAACTGATACGAGCATGAAGAGCTGAGAGGCAGCTTGAACTGCAGTCACTTTGGAGCCAGCTAATTAAAGCCATTACTATTTCGCATCTTGCCTATTTATAACTAAATAATTCCTGCAGTCTACATCTCAAACAAGAGTACCTTAACCAGCAGCAAGTGAGATGTACAGTCAATCTGTTAAAGGTGAGTTCAATGCTACTTAAACTGCAGTTGTACAAAACCCCTTACCCCTATTCTCAATAGAAAACGAACTTGCATTGGCTGGGTGCTAGTTGAAATTTTATTTATTTACGAGCTACTAGCAGGCTAAGGCTATACAGCTAGGACTGCTTATTGCAATTTTGTTCACTTGGGTCTGATTGAAGCTAGCTATACCTGTTGTTTAAGCAGAGTTCCAGTACTAGATAAACAATGTATTTTTGAGTGCTAATAAGTGTGCGCAGATTAACATGGGTGAGTTGGCACTTTCATGTCTCCCGTAGTCTTGTTCCTCTGTCTCTCTCGTTGCTGCTGGCGCCCCCTTGGTGCTGGCGCCCCTTGGTGCTGCGCCCCTTGGTGCTAAAGCCCCTTGGTGCTAAAGCCCCTTGGTGCTAAAGCCCCTTGGTGCTAAAGCCCCTTGGTGCTAAAGCCCCTTGGTGCTAAAGCCCCTTGGTGCTAAAGCCCCTTGGTGCTAAAGCCCCTTGGTGCTAAAGCCCCTTGGTGCTAAAGCCCCTTGGTGCTAAAGCCCCTTGGTGCTAAAGCCCCTTGGTGCTAAAGCCCCTTGGTGCTAAAGCCCCTTGGTGCTAAAGCCCCTTGGTGCTAAAGCCCCTTGGTGCTAAAGCCCCTTGGTGCTAAAGCCCCTTGGTGCTAAAGCCCCTTGGTGCTGGCGCCCCTTGGTCTTGAAACACAAGATTCGAGACATGCCTGCCTATAAAAATAACATATCGAATTCCCGAATTGGTTTGTGCCACAGACAGTCTTCGGGCGGAATAATATTGTTCGTGTTAATCTATTCTCATATCCCAATGGTAATGAATTGTCTTCGTTACCTTCTAAGCAGTAAGGAAGCTGGGTAGCCCATCAATCAGTAGCCAATGAATTCCAGCCGGTTGCCAGTGGAGTTTTCCTACTCAGTCGAGCGCCGAGAATGCCAGCAAACTGCTCGCGTGCACCCTCACCCGAACCCCAATCCAGAGTCCGACCTCCACCGAGTGGAGCTGCACTGCCACTTTGAAGGCGCCCTGCGGCCCAGCACGGTGTTCAACATCGCCAAACGGCGCGGTCACAAGCTTCCGGTAGCTACGCCGGAAGAATTCGCCGAGTTCATGCGCCGGAAGGAGCCGTCGCTGCTGCGCGAGTTTCTCAGCTACTTCCCGGTGCTCATGTCCTTCGTTGCCGGCGATCCAGACGGCATTGTGCAGCTGGCGGTGGACTTTATCGAGGACTGCGCCAAGAACAAGATTGCGTACATCGAGAGTAGGTACGTGCCGCAGCTGTTCGCCAAAGACTCCTTCACTGCCGAGGACGGGCTGCAGGCTGTGCTGCGAGGATTCGAGCTGGGCTCGAAACGGTTCGGCGTCAAGGTGCGATCGATTCTCATTGCGATTCGAGCTATCCCAGGTGAGATTGGAAATTTTATTGTATGATAAGTTCTAGTCTTAGCATCGGAATATCAGCGAAGAAATATCGTTGAAACAACATAGCAACAGCCATAGCAACAGCACAGCAAAAATCATAGAAACAACATAGCAACAGCCATAGCAACAGCACAGCAAAAATAATAGAAGCCACATAGCAACAGCATAGCAACAGCCATAGAAACAGCATAAAAACAGCATAGCGACAACATGGAAACAGCATAGCAACAGCATAGCAACAGCATAGCAACAGCATAGCAGCAGCATAGCAACAGCATAGCAACAGCATAGCAACAGTATAAAAACGGTGAGACGACTTGTAACTCAGACAATTGCAAATCTATTTCAATTAATCAATTCCATTCTTTTCTGCCGTTCCCGCAGAATTCTGCGACGAAACCCTCCGCCTGGCCAAAGCCTACGCCAATCACGGCGTTGTCGGCATCGACGTGGCCGGCGACGACAAAGAGGACTATGACAGCGAGCGAGGCGGTACCCACCCAGACATTGTCCGGCTGTTCCAGGAGGCCTACAAGGCCGGCATTCACCGAACGGCGCACGCCGGCGAGAACTCGGGCGCAGAGATGGTCACCGAGGCGCTGGACTCGCTGCACGCTGAGCGGATCGGACACGGCTACCACACGCTGGACAATCCGACTCTGTACCAGGTAGGGCTATGCTATGCCGTTGCTGTGCTGTTTTCATACTGTTGCTACGCCGTTGCTATGCTGTTTTCATACTGTTGCTACGCCGTTGCTATGCTGTTTTCATACTGTTGCTATGCCGTTGCTGTGCTGTTTTTATACTGTTGCTGTGCTGTTACTAAGCCCCTTTTTCCCAGTCATTTTCACCCATCTCAAAAATCGTCTGTCTTTTTAAAGAACTCTTGCTTCTAAAAGTGCCATTTTCTATAAGAAGTTCATTTTCTAAGAAAAAATCATTTGAAAAAACCATCCTTTTCTACGAGTATTTCTAAGAATCGCCCTTTCTTTTAAAAATGGCTTCTATTTCTAAGAATCGCCCTTCCTTTTAAAAATCGATTCTTTTTCTAAGAATCGCCCTTCCTTCTAAAAATCGCTTCTATTTCTAAGAATCGCCCTTCCTTCTAAAAATCGCTTCTATTTCTAAGAATCGCCCTTCCTTCTAAAAATCGCTTCTATTTCTAAGAATCGCCCTTCCTTCTAAAAATCGCTTCTATTTCTAAGAATCGCCCTTCCTTCTAAAAATCGCTTCTATTTCTAAGAATCGCCCTTCCTTCTAAAAATCGCTTCTATTTCTAAGTCGTGCTCCTTTCTAAGAGTCATTCTAATCAAGTCCAATTGTTTAATTTTCATCGAACGGCTACACTCCGATCGCATCTCCAGCGCATACTGCACGACCGAGTCCACCTGGAGACCTGCCCGCTGTCCAGCCACCTGACCTCGGCGGTGCTCACGGACTGGCCCCATCATCCAATCCAGAGGCTGGCAGCCGACAAGGCCAACTACTCCATCAACACGGACGATCCCACTTTGACTGGCCAATGGCTCGATGCGGAATACCGGATGTGCTTGGACCGCATCGGCCTACCCCCCTGGGAGCTGGTGCGCACCAACTATTGCGCCGCGAGGTCCAGCTTCCTGCCGGAAGAGGAGAAAGCCGACCTCATCGCCCAACTGGACGCTTATTATCGGGTGCGACTGTGAGCGCAGCTGTTGATCGAATTCAATTGCGCTGTTTTACGACTCCAAAGTTTAACATATAATTGACTGAGCATAAATATGATTCGAACGTTGTCTACCTGAGATGCTTACCTGAGATGTTTACCTGATATGTGTACCTGAGATGTGTACCTGAGATGTGTACATGAGATGTGTACCTGAGATGTGTACCTGAGATGTGTACCTGAGATGTGTACCTGAGATGAGATGTGTACCTGAGATGAGATGTGTACCTGAGATGCTTACCTGAGATGAGTACCTGAGATGTGTACCTGAGATGAGATGTGTACCTGAGATGAGTACCTGAGATGAGATGTGTACCTGAGTTGTGTACCTGAGAAGTGTACCTGAGATGAGATGTGTACCTGAGATGAGGTGTGTACCTGAGATGAGGTGTGTACCTGAGATGAGGTGTGTACCTGAGATGAGATGTGTACCTGAGATGAGATGTGTACCTGAGATGAGATGTGTACCTGAGATGAGGTGTGTACCTGAGATGAGATGTGTACCTGAGATGAGTACCTGAGATGAGATGAGTACCTGAGATGAGGTGTGTACCTGAGATGAGTACCTGAGATGAGTACCTGAGATGTGTACCTGAGATGAGTACCTGAGTTGAGTACCTGAGATGTGTACCTGAAATGAGATGTGTACCGCCATGCGGCACTAAATATTAGGAATTTTAAACTGCTAAATAAAAAATATTAGTTAATTTGTTCAACTGTAACTGCCTAATGAACATCAGTCATAATATAGCTTGTTTTTAAACATCTAGAATTTAAATATACATAATTTAGTGTTTAACAAGTCTCACTGTTAAATCTATGCAATACTGTATTTACCCTTATAATTTTCGACTTCAAGACTACGAAAGTTGAGGGTGTTATTAGTTGTACAGCCACTGCAGAGTAAATCTGATAAAAGGTGAGCAAACAAGCGTTCAGTGCTTGACATTTAGTTTTATTTAACACCTTTACCGTCTACTAGATTTGGGTTTGGCTATTATATCTCTATACAATACTATTTGAAGTCGTGTTTTACGAGCTTCGGCTATTAACGCGATTAGATTAGGCGGTGAGTGTCTATTGTACAGCGTTTGTTTAACTGTGCTCGCAGTTGGCTCAAGTTATTTTCCTAAAAAAATTCTAGTCCCTAAAAAAGCAGTTCAAGTGTAGTGTAGGACTAACTCTAGCTTTTACACTACTATTAGTAGTTTTAGTTCAGGGAAATATCATAGTTAAGTTAGTTAAAGCTTATCTGTGGGATGCTCGACTAGAAATGCACAGAGAAGTCACGCATTAACACTAGCGCCAGATGGTTCTGAAAGAATCACGTGACTGGCTCTTTTTTCTCATTTTTTTGAAAGGCCAGCCATCAATCAAATGCGATTTCAGCCCTATTTTTCGAAACTTCCCGGATTTTGACAGCTGTGGCCTTAACCCCTAAAAGTAGGGTGGCTCAGGCTATGAAATCCGCCTCCCGGCTTGTCGGAGTCACAGAATTAATTAACAAAGCTTCTGGCTTTGTGCCAATGAAAACTCGAATCCCGCATATGGATTTCGTCCATCGCGACCTTATCAACATCCACCATCGACACGGGTGATATGGACAAGTCGCCTCCCCGCTCTCAACATCAGGAGGGGCTTCCAGACCGCCATCCCTGCCAAGCAGTGTGCCAAGCAACTGCTCCTGGCGAAATTCAGAAGTTTCAACATTCATTTTTACACTGATAGCCAAGCCGCTATCAAGTTCATAGCCACCGAAAAAAATCGTGCAGTGTGCAGTGCAATCTCTATCAGTTCTTGTCAGGATTAGAACTATCTGGACACCCGGTCACAGCAACGAGCTCGCGGATTCTCTCGCCAAGGAGCTGCATTTGATCTGACTGTGGAATGTCGGGTTGGAGCTGCATTTGATCTGACTGTGGAATGTCGGGTTGGAGCTCCAATTTGATCTGAGTGTGGAATGTCGGGTTAAAGTTGCATTTGCGTCGAAAGAGGGTGGTAGGTGAGGGCAGAAGGAGAGGGTGGAGGAAGAGGGAGGAAGTAGAGGGCGGAAGGAGAGGTCGGAGGGAGAGGGCGGAGGAGAGGGCGGAAGGAGAGCGCGAAAGGAGAGGGCGGAATCCCAGCTCATGCTCCGTGCTCAGACTCACCAGTCAAGCTGACTCTTCCGTGATCTCTCAGCAATTATTCGAAAATTCACTCCGCAGCACCCGATACTACGCAATGATGCCAGCCAAATACGAGCTATAAAAGCTCCAAGTATGAGTTATACAGCAGCTGCGGTCGCCATGACAACCTGGCAGCTCTAGATTTCAACAGAGACTGCCTCTCCCAGAGGCGGTGGGGATGGGCCTCGTGAAACTGACTGCAGCTCACTGCATGCAGAGCTGGGCCGCATTCGAAGGCTCTGGGAGCGGCTTGGAGTCTGAGGCGGCCCGGAGCCGCGACTGCTGCCTCTGGCGGCAGGGGCTGCCCATGCGGGACGGCTGTCGGACTGGGGCTTGAGAGTCGAGAGAGAGAGAGAGAGAGAGAGAGAGAGAGGATGCAACTGGGGCCAACCAATTCATTTGTCAAAATCACTCTCTAGCAAATCAAACGGCATAACTGATCATTCCTGACCTCTAGATGTTCAATGAGAAAAGAAATTTATCTCTGTTCTCTACTGAGTCTCTCGTCTCCATCAAACTCTTCTCCATGCGGGAGGGCTGGAGATGTGGAAGTGACGTCAAAGTGGGTCACAGGAGGACCATCTCAGCTGCTGGAGAAACTTTAATATCTGCCCAAGTCTCGATATTTTTATAGCATCCGGCAATCTGCGCCCGCCATTGGCAGGGCGCCCCTGTCTCTTAGGAGGGCACCCTAGCTGTCTCTTAGGAGGGCGCCCCTGTCTCTTTGGGCCTCCTTGTCTCCTACATGTAGTTGGAGCGTCCCTGCTCCTGTCTTCTGTGGCCGGTGGATACCATGTCCATCTAGATTCTAGATGCGAAACACTAGAAGTTAGATGCTAGATGTCATATGCTAAGCACTGGATGCTAGATGCCATATGCTAAGCACTGGATGCTAGATTCCAGATGCTAAGCACTGGATGCTAGATGCTAAACACTAGAAGTTAGATGCTAGAGGATGCCAGCTGCTAGATGTGAGATGCTAGGCGCTAAATACGAGATAAAAGATGCTTACAACATTTATGACGAGAAGCCAGAACCCCCGGAAAAAAACCTCTCGTTCCCTACATGGCAGCTCGTGAGCCAGTTATTCGCACGGGTGGAGACGGCGGATTAGTCTAATGGCTGGATTAACTGATTTTTACCTTTGAACGTCTCTCTGCGTGCCTCTCGCTGTCCTCTCTCTTCGCTATAGCATCCCATCTATGGTGTTCGATCTGACAGGAGTGCGTGGTGGACCAGAGCATTTAGTGATTGATTTCTACTTAAATTCAAACAAACTGTTTATTTTGAGAGTTTGTAAGAAAAAAGAATGTTGTTGTTATTGTTTATTTTCGAAGTACATCAATACTTACTGCAGTTCGATAGAGTTCGATGCTAGTGCAATTAGGACAAAAAATACGATATTACTTTTTCAAATTTGTTTTGTTTAATTTATGTCTTGTTAAACTGACGCCTTAGACCAGAGATCTATACTGCCCCGTCGGAATTGTAAAGCTTCTTTCAATGCTCTCGTCCGAAGACTTGAATCTCGCACAGGTTCACCAGAAAGTCGGCGTCCAACTCCCACACTTCGACTAGGGAAGAGCTCGCCAGCTTAGAGGCGGTGCAGGCGAAGTCGATGGCCTCCACGCCGTCTTTGCTGATGGACGCCTCGCCAGACCTGATGCAGTCCACGCCGGCCGAGGCCACCCGGAAGAAGGTCGCGCCACCGTTGTCTGGCCGGTAGATTCGCACAGACGACACCGGGACAGACGCCTGCGAGGACGAGTTGAAGCCGCCGTACCAGCTGGGAAAGACGGCTGGACCGGACACAACCGCTGGAGAGTCCGAAGCCAGCTGACCGTCCATCGCGCGGCCGCAGACTCCCGGCTCGGCAACTGAGCAGTAGGCAAACGGGATCGGCTGCCGGTCGTCAGAGTACGCGACCACCTCGAGGAGGCGCATTTGGATTACCAGCGGCTCGGAGCGGATCATCAGCGAGCTGACGTTTTCCAGCTCTCCGGCGGAGCTGCCGTCAGTTGTAAAGCAGTCCAGTGAATGAGCCGCAGACTTTGAGGGTTTAGTTGCGTCTCTGACAGTGGATTGGTGCATAGTTGGGTAAATTTATTAGTCTTTTAGAGCTTCAATTTTTACGCAAAATAAAAAGCAAACATTTCCTACCGCATGCAAGGTTAAAGCGTTCAAGCAGCAGGAGAAATTTGAACCTAAGAAGGTGCATAACGTTCACCTACAAGAGATTCACCCGTAGGAGGTTCAACCGCAGTAGGTTCACCCGAAGGAGGTTCACCCGAAGGAGGTTCACCCGAAGGAGGTTCACCCGAAGGAGGTTCACCCGAAGGAGGTTCACCCGAAGGAGGTTCACCCGAAGGAGGTTCACCCGAAGGAGGTTCACCCGAAAGAGGTTTACCCGAAAGAGGTTTACCCGAAGGAGGTTCACCCGAAGGAGGTTCACCCGAAGGAGGTTCACCCGAAGGAGGTTCACCCGAAGGAGGTTCACCCGAAGGAGGTTCACCCGAAGGAGGTTCACCCGAAGGAGGTTCACCCGAAGGAGGTTCACCCGAAAGAGGTTTACCCGAAGGAGGTTCACCCGAAGGAGTTTCCAAGGTGAAGGACATCTCTAATATTTGTAGCTCCATTGAAATGCCCATAAGGATAGCTAATAAAAAAAACATCAGTGCAGTTACACCAACCCAGCCGATTTGCAGCGCAGCTCGTGAGCTTGAGCGTTGCTAGCCAAGGACACCGAATAGTTAGTACTGCCGGCGCCTCCGACCAGCAGCTTCAGCTCGCTGACTTTGACCAAATGGCCAACCAGGTTGAACACGGCGAAGTAGAAGTTCTCTTCCATTTTGTGCGCAACGAAGCAGGTAGTGGGGTCGCCATCGCCAGCCAGCTGGCAGGCGCTGTTCTCGGGGGTGCACAGAGCGATGGACAGGGTGCCGGGCAGGGCTGCGGAATGGACAGGGCATGGTTATATGTAATGCAACCAGTGAGTAGGTTGTAGCCTAGTGGTCAGAGCGTCGGACTCACGACTGAAAGGTATGGGGTTCGATTCCCGATCCCACTCGGAACAATTTGTGGCCTTGAGCAAGACTCTTAACTCTGCATTTCTACAGTTCACCCAGCTGTAAACGGGTGTCTGCATTAGCTGGGGTAATTGAGGCTGTGTGTGGCGACCCCCCCCCCCCAGTCCTTGGACTGAACAGCCGTACGCAGCCTTCAGATGCGCCGCGCAATAGCTGCGGCTGAGCTGTCGGTTGCACAGGTGCCCATCAGGGCAGGTGTAATTAGTGATATTTTTATTACTAGTATCCTCGTTCTTTCATTGCTACTATTAGTAGAGTAGTTTATGAAAGCTTAAAGTTCTATTATTCATTTTATGCGTGCAAAACTTATTATTACTGTATGTTCAGTAATGATGAAAATGCTAGCTATAAAAGTTTTAAATGAATGAATGTGTAAATATAAAAAGCTCGGTGATTTATTGCTGTCAAAAGCGCATGCTTCATTTAAAATAATCTTCTGAAGTCCGAAAACAAAATAGAAAATTTATCACCTAGCATAGAAAATTACAGCCTAAAAATCCCTCTGATTGCTCAGATTTATAATACACCTTGGACTTTACTTATATAGAAATGTTTTGCCTTTAATTTAAACTTCAAACTAACTTACCTGCTCCGTTAATGGGGCATACAGTAGCCAAGCTGAATAGTAGCAAACAGCAGGAAATCGGTACTAATGACATCCTTAAAGAAAATCTTAGTTTGTAAACAGTGCACACTGCAAGATACTTGACAATATTTTTAATCAAATTGACTGTGGGTTTTTTATAAGCTTTTGGCGACCTGGGTCTGAATTGGGCTGTTACAAGCTAAAGTATTGATTAGTTATCGCGGGGTCACGTCTTGCTCCCTCGGCGCTGATTGGCTGGACAGCCAGCCCCCCGTCCAGACCTGCCCCACTCCCCAATATTTGCTCAGCCTGCAATGTACGTCTGTTTTCTATGCACTGTACAGTCTGAACAGCCTCTGTCTATTTTTGCCAATAAAAAATCGCAAATGAGCTTACTCCCTTAACTGAAGGCTCGTTCACCCACACCGCCATAAAATAAGGCCAAATTTGTGTGATCCACTGTACACACAGCGTACATCAAATTTGATTCCTATGTACATTGGTTTTTTTTGACTTGGAGGCTAAATTGATGGCAGTGTGATGTGAATGAGCCTGTCTTAAGACAGCTTAAGAAAATTGTTGCATTTTTTTAACATTAAAAGAGCGAATAAGATAGAGAGTCGATGTTGAATGCTTAAAACCTTGTATAAATTGCCATTAAACGAGACGAGAGTTGCATTTTTGAGTAATATTTTTGAGTAATATTAGGTGGCTGTGTGAACTACAAGTACTCACGAATGTCTAACGAAGGCAACAAGCTTTTTCATAAAGTTTTGCGCGCATTAATAAGTTGCTCAAGAAAAAGACGTTTTATAAATAACAAAATAATCAAGATACAATAGCTAATACCACATATATACTTATGATACTACTCAAAGTGTGCAAAACTCATTTTAAACAAGACCTGTGCAAAAAGTATCACCCAGATCAAAGTAAAAGGTAGTGAGTAGTAGTATGAAGGTAAATATTTATATCGTGTGCTAGCTAGGCAAAAGTCGGCTGCAAGAGTAGCGATGGATGTACAATCTTATGTACATAAAGGTAAATATATGCTCACCAACAGCTAAACCCCAACTGAACTAATGCTTTCACGGCACAAAAGCCAAGCAAAGCTCATTGGTAGTGATTCAGTAAAATGTAACATGCAAGAGTTCCGTTACTCGTTGTGGAGTCGGGGTCAGCCTGGATCTTTTATGTCAAATGCAGCGCGCTATTTTACTAAGCTGGGGCTTTAGCACCAGTGGCTTTAGCACCAGTGGCTTTAGCACCAGGGGCTTTAGCATCAGGGGCTTTAGCACCAGTGGCTTTAGCACCAGTGGCTTTAGCACCAGGGGCTTTAGCACCAGTGGCTTTAGCACCAGTGGCTTTAGCACCAAGGGGCTTTAGCACCAGGGGCTTTAGCGCCAGTGGCTTTAGCACCAGTGGCTTTAGCACCAGTGCCTTTAAAACCAGGGACTTTAGCACCAGTGCCTTTAAAACCAGGGACTTTAGCACCAGGGGCTTTAGCACCAGGGGCTTTAGCACCAGGGGCTTTAGCACCAGTGGCTTTAGCACCAGGGACTTTAGCACCAGGGGCTTTAGCACCAGTGGCTTTAGCACCAGGGACTTTAGCACCAGGGGCTTTAGCACCAGGGGCTTTAGCACCAGTGGCTTTAGCACCAGGGACTTTAGCACCAGGGGCTTTAGCACCAGTGGCTTTACCACCAGTTGCTTTAGTACCAGGGGCACCAGCAACAGGGCTATACTTTATGGTTTACGTACTTTATAAACTAGGCTATACTTTAAGGACGCGCCTTGCACCTTAGCTCGACAATCGGAGCCGAGGGAGATGCCGCTTCTCACCTCTGGCTAAGCGCCTGCGAGGCAGCCCGAACAACAACCGGTTGCTTAATTCTTGGGCCAGCAAGTCAATCACCAATTACGAGCTATATTGCTTAACTTTTGTGCCACGCAACAGAGTAGTTTAGGCGTGCGGCTCAGGCTGTTCCTTATTGCATGTTTATGCATCACCACGAAGGCGTACAAGCATTCTCAGAATGAGACAGTACGAGTAATGAACTATACGAGTTCCAGATAAGAACTAAGAATTAAAATATCATAAAGTTCATTGTTAATGTTTTTGTTAGAACCCGGGCAAGAATTTCAGATTCTTCTCAATCGATTAGCTAAACGCAGTCTTGACCTTCGGTTTGCCGCGCACTGCCAGTTCCGTAGCGTCGTTTGCTGCAGGTCCTTCGTACCAGTTTTTCTGC
Organism: Macrostomum lignano; assembly: GCA_002269645.1. NCBI lineage: Eukaryota > Metazoa > Platyhelminthes > Macrostomidae > Macrostomum > Macrostomum lignano. The sequence goes on along the minus strand of NIVC01000497.1, from coordinate 44,401 downwards.
CCGTCAACTGGGGAGGCTGGAAGCGGCTGCTTCATCGTGTTAGGCACTGCAGGCTCATTCGTAACGCCTCCGCCTCCACCGCCAGCTCGAATCATGGCATTGGCGGTGGTACATTTCCAGGCGTCCGCTGGCTTGGTTGGCCGCCTAGTCTTCTTGCACAGCAGCAGGCCCAAGTCAACAAACATCTCCACGATTTCGAATAGGGTGAGCACGCTCAGGCCCAGCCACAGGCCCACCTTGAATGGACGGTCATTGGTTTGTGGGGATGGGCTGAGTGGAGCTTGTCCTAATGATCATCGAAGCAAACCCTTATGACCATCGGAGCTAATACCTACAATCACTGTTTATTTTTTCTTCCGTATGAGCGAGACAGACCCCCTCTGATGACTTAGACCGATTCTCCCTGATGACCCAAACCGATTCCCCCCGATGACCAAGACCGATTCTCCCTGATGACCCAGACCGATTCCTCCCGATGACCCAGACTGATTCTCTCTGATGACCCAGACCGATTCCCCCTGATGGGTGAGACTTATTCCCCCTGATGGCCCAGACCGATTCCCCCTGATGAGTGAGACTGATTATCGGAAGCCTCACCTGACCGCCCATGTCGGACAGCACGTCGAGAATCTGATAGCCCTCTGTGGACACAACTGTGTGCCTTTGGGGATCGTCATAAAAGACCAAAACTTTGACAAAGTTTTTGCTAAAAGAATGTACCAGAGTGTTTTAAATTTTTTCGAACTTCTTATTATTAAACAGATAAAAAAACTAGTGCATAATATTTTACCTCATAAATTCTTTCCGCTCACCATGATGCAGTCTATTGACCGCGTCTCTAATATTTTTATTGTAGCTCATGATCTGCTGCTGAGAGTCGTCCTGAAAATCAGTTCTTTGGCCATTTGAATACTGACTTATTTGCTGTGCCATAATTCAATGGCAGCTTAAACCGAGGGACTCTGTGACATCCGCCAGCTTTTCGTTTTTGAGGTTTTTCCCCCTCCTCTTTCGCTCAGGCCTGGCGTGGAAGCGACCAGCTTCCTTGTTCTGGTCTGCTGGTGGAGGACGGACCCCCCCCCCCCTGCTGCTTTTTTGCAGGGCAGGTGGCTGCCAAGTAGTTGGCCGCTGGCTAAGCGCCAACTACCCACCGACAGCCCATAGTTGCAACTGGTACTACACGGGTTCTCGAGGGCCGCTCCTGCGGGGGAGGGCTCGGGCGCCGGCTGTCAACCCGACCTGGCGTTTGTGTCCCAAACCTGCAGCCGGCCTCCCGCCCCGTGATCTTGCAGAGTGTGGACTGGGGACCTGCCGGAGCCTCGCCTGGGTGCAATCCTGGGGTAAGTCGGCAACCCAAAGCTTCTCTGCTGTTTACCGTGGCAGAGGGTAGCTCCTTGGAGTTGGCTGGGGGATCCAGCCCCCGCGCGGTTACCCACCCCTTTTTCTACATTTCAGTTTTCTCCATTCCAGCCTACTCTGCATGGATAATTCAAAACCACCCGACACGGCTCGGGAGCCGACAATTCCCGCGACCGGGGGTCCGTCAACCCCCCAATCCTCCAACATGGAGGTTGACCTTACCGCGAACCCCGCGGAAATCTCCGCACCTCGGTCTTCCAGAGACATCTCGTTGCAAACTGGTTGCCCTCCCACCTGTCCTTCCTGTGGCATAGGAGAGGAGACCGCGGAGCATCACGTCACCTTCTGCCCTTACTTCAATAAGGCGCGGCACAAATACCTCGGCCACCCCCAGCGGATAGACGAGTTGACCACACCGGACCACATCCGTGACCTTCGCGCCTTCGTCCGGGATACCGGCCGGATGAGGGTCGCCGATGCCTCCTCTGCGAACCGGCCGACTACCGGCGGGGGTTGGGCGCACCCCCAGGGTTAATCCTTGTGGTCTTGTTTACCTTGGGGTTGCGATAGGGGCCTCGCGGCCTATTCGCGGCGCCTGCGCCCCCCGTCAATAGTAAGTTGTAAGTAAGTATTTGCTGTGCCTGCTGCAGTTCACAAACCAACACCTGCTGAATATGATCTAGCTATGATAAGAGACGGTCCGCTCCTAACTCAAATTAACAATAGCCTCGCTACTTTCTTAGAATTGAGCCGTCTGAAAAGAATCAGGTGTTTCCATTGTATTTGTGCAAGAACCTTTTGTGCCAGATCTAGCGGAAGTAAGAGTTCCCTGTTGTCGTCTTTTAAAAATATGGATCTGCTTCACAATAATTTTTCGCCGTTGAGCTCAGCAGGTGAGCAAATATATTGAAACGTAAGTCTGAGCTTTTTAGCTTTGATACCGCTGCTGGCTGACGTCTTTCTTTAACAATACGCTGGTAGAATCCTCTGTGCGTTGCCACATTAATTTGTGCCATTCTTGACATGAGGTCTTGTATCCAAGGGGTTTAAAGTAAAAAAGTAATGATAATTTTGCTCCTGCACAAAGCAGAAAATAAATATTGAACCCAGACTTTTTTCATTTGAATAAGCATATTTTGTTTCTTGTTGTAATACTTTTTCGCTCTGTTTGGATGTATAGTTCAACCATGGCCGAAGTACAAACGCAGTACCCCTTTTCAGCAATGGAAAATTTCAAACTTGAAGCGCGTTCCAATGTGAAATTTTTAACGCGGTTGGATTGGAAGCCGGCTGCTATCCTCGAGGCTTTACAGAAGGTCTTCGGGGATGCTGCCCCACCGAATCCCACCGGTTATCGGTGGATCCAAGAGTTTAAGGCCGGTCGGGAGGCCATTGAAGACGCTGACCGCAGTGGATGACCGAGCACAGCGCGCACAGAAGAGATGGTTACTGCTGTGCGTCGAAAAGTTGAGCAGGACCGGCGTGTGACCATTGAGGCTATTGTTGAAGAACTGGGCATCTCCCATAGCAGTGTTTATTTGATCCTGACAGACGATCTGGGCTTCAGCAAGCTAATTGCCCGTTGGGTGCCACGGGCGTTGCGCCCGGAGCACAAAGCCCAACGCAGCGAGTGCGCAGCGAACCTGCTCAACCGCCTTGACACTGACGCCAACGATTTTTTTTGAACGGTTGGTGACTGGTGATGAGACCTGGATCTACCAGTACGATCCAGAGTAGAAAATCCAGTCAAAAGAGTAGCTGCCTCAAGGATCTGTCGGGCCAAAGAAGTCCGGGCCGACCGCTTTATGGCCAAGGTCATGGCAACCATTTTCTGGGATGCAGAAGGAGTCATCTTAGTGGACTTCCTGGAATCGCAGCGCACAATCACTGGGGCCTACTACGAAGGTGTGCTGCAAAAGCTGCGCACAGAATTAGCCAGGAAGCGACCTGGTAAGCTCCACCGGCGCATCCTCTTCCACCACGACAAAGCCCGGGCACACACTTCACGGCTCTGCCGAGGCGTTCGGCGCGAATTTCGCTGGGAAATTCTCTCCCAACCTCCCTGCAGCTCTGATCTTGCTCCATCAGATTTATTTCTGTTTCCAAAGTTAAAGGAAGCAATCAAAGGAGTGTGAAATTCGGGCAAGGAGGAGGCGAAAACAGCAGCCCAGCAGTGGCTTGCATCCCAGCCACCTGGCTTCTTCAGGGCGGGGCTGGAGCGATGGCGCCATTGTATGGAGAAGTGCTTAGAGCTGGATGGAGATTTTGTGGAGAAATAAGCCTTGACATGGCTTTCTGTCCTTTGAAAAATAATATTTATCATTACTTTTTGACTACCCCTCGTATAAGAAAGATGAGACGACAGGGGTGACAATGAGAAAGTCAGGGTCGGTGAACACCCTGTGTGAACTTGTTGCCCGATTTAAGACAATTATCAGGAGTCAACGGAATGGTTTGACTGCGGCGGTAACCAAAGCCCCCCCCCCGCACCTGCAAACTGGCTACCAAAGTGGTTACCTAGCTATGAATTAATGAATTAATTGATCTTACCTCGTAAGCGTCGCTGGGCCACATCGAGTGCGACAGAGACGGTACGTAGTCGTACTCGCTAAAGGTGGCAGAGACAAAGGAGCGAGTGGATTTCTCGAATAAATGATAAACAAATATGTCGATAACTTGTTGGGTGTCCGTGTGAAAACTACTTACTCGCAATCCTGCTTGCATAAAGCTGTGCAATCTGAGAAGGCGTCTTTTTCTGCACTTTGAGCGCACTTTGCTGGAATTTGGGATGTAACGAGATCGGACTGTTGAATGATATTTATATACGTATTTTTGGCTTATTTCCTAAAGTTTTATTCTAGATGAGTTCAGTGGGCTCCACAAACGGGGTTGTGAAAAACACGATGAGGTTGAAATAAAAATACCTATTTTTTGGAACAGAGGAGGTGGGGCTCCGCGGGGTAGGCAAAAACCCTTTGGGTTGGAATGTACATCAGTTGCGCTGGGCCTATTTTTGGGCAGAGAAGGAGGCGATGCTCCGCCGGGTAGGCAAAAACCCTATGGTTTGGAATGTACATCAGTTGCGCTGGGCCTATTTTTGGGCAGAGAAGGAGGCGATGCTCCGCCGGGTAGGCGAAAACCCTATGGGTTGGAATGTACATCAGTTGCGCTGGGCCTATTTTTGGGCAGAGAAGGAGGCGATGCTCCGCCGGGTAGGCGAAAACCCTATGGGTTGGAATGTACATCAGTTGCGCTGGGCCTATTTTTGGGCAGAGAAGGAGGCGATGCTCCGTCGGGTAGGCGAAAACCCTATGGGTTGGAATGTACATCAGTTGCGCTGGGCCTATTTTTGGGCAGAGAAGGAGGCGATGCTCCGCCGGGTAGGCGAAAACCCTATGGGTTGGAATGTACATCAGTTGCGCTGGGCCTATTTTTGGGCAGAGAAGGAGGCGATGCTCCGCCGGGTAGGCGAAAACCCTATGGGTTGGAATGTACATCAGTTGCGCTGGGCCTATTTTTGGGCAGAGAAGGAGGCGATGCTCCGCCGGGTAGGCGAAAACCCTATGGGATGGAATGTTCATCAGTTGCGCCTGGTCTGTTTTGTGGCAAGAGGACAAAGGGCCAACAACAACGCATGCTTGAACAAAAGGCTTTACTTCTGAGCACATTTTAGTATTTTACTACCAAGAAAAAGTTCATTACCTTGAGTGCTGATTGTGGAAGTAGTGGAGTTGTACTCGTACAAGCAGATGCTGTAGCTGCTGTTGTACAGCGGATCGACTGTTGGATCCGAAATCGGTAGATTAGGAGAACTGCACACGCATCGTTTCTCAACCCTTCTTTGAATGCAAGTCTTCATGCAGGCCTTGGATTAAGTTATGGTTGGAACAAATACATGCATGTGAAGGCATTTTAATAGTTACTTAGCTCGTATGAGCATAACTTAAGCTAGTTCTGCTAGACTTACAGTTTTTGAGTAGTTAACACTGGGCAGAGAATAGTTGGACACAACGCTGTACATGTTGTACTTTTTATTCGCCGTCAAAAATTCATTTTGACAATCTTCAGCGTAGGGGTAGGAGAGGCGTTTCGTGTAAACCTGCAGGAAAGTTTATTTGATTACGTTAATAGAAGTACAATACCCATACAGCTACCTACAGGGTATGCAAAATTTCTATTTTGTCCGAAATCCATCGATCAATTCAGTCTATCTCTACTTTCAATTGAACGAAATTAGGAGCGTAGCCAGGTTTCTTAGCACCAAGGGGCTTTAGCACCAAGGGGCTTTAGCACCAAGGGGCTTTAGCACCAAGGGGCTTTAGCACCAAGGGGCTTTAGCACCAAGGGGCTTTAGCACCAAGGGGCTTTAGCACCAAGGAGCTTTAGCACCAAGGGGCTTTAGCACCAAGGGGCTTTAGCACCAAGGGGCTTTAGCACCAAGGGGCTTTAGCACCAAGGGGCTTTAGCACCAAGGGGCTTTAGCACCAAGGGGCTTTAGCACCAAGGGGCTTTAGCACCAAGGGGCTTTAGCACCAAGGGGCTTTAGCACCAAGGGGCTTTAGCACCAAGGGGCTTTAGCACCAAGGGGCTTTAGCACCAAGGGGCTTTAGCACCAAGGGGCTTTAGCACCAAGGGGCTTTAGCACCAAGGGGCTTTAGCACCAAGGGGCTTTAGCACCAAGGGGCTTTAGCACCAAGGGGCTTTAGCACCAAGGGGCTTTAGCACCAAGGGGCTTTAGCACCAAGGGGCTTTAGCACCAAGGGGCTTTAGCACCAAGGGGCTTTAGCACCAAGGGGCTTTAGCACCAAGGGGCTTTAGCACCAAGGGGCTTTAGCACCAAGGGGCTTTAGCACCAAGGGGCTTTAGCACCAAGGGGCTTTAGCACCAAGGGGCTTTAGCACCAAGGGGCTTTAGCACCAAGGGGCTTTAGCACCAAGGGGCTTTAGCACCAAGGGGCTTTAGCACCAAGGGGCTTTAGCACCAAGGGGCTTTAGCACCAAGGGGCTTTAGCACCAAGGGGCTTTAGCACCAAGGGGCTTTAGCACCAAGGGGCTTTAGCACCAAGGGGCTTTAGCACCAAGGGGCTTTAGCACCAAGGGGCTTTAGCACCAAGGGGCTTTAGCACCAAGGGGCTTTAGCACCAAGGGGCTTTAGCACCAAGGGGCTTTAGCACCAAGGGGCTTTAGCACCAAGGGGCTTTAGCACCAAGGGGCTTTAGCACCAAGGGGCTTTAGCACCAAGGGGCTTTAGCACCAAGGGGCTTTAGCACCAAGGGGCTTTAGCACCAAGGGGCTTTAGCACCAAGGGGCTTTAGCACAAGGGGCTTTAGCAAGGGGCACAGCAGTCGTTAGGGAACTGTAACAATTTTTCACAAACCTGCTGCGAGGGTGGCGCCGAATCATCTTGCAAGCGGTGCTACTAGCACTAAAGCTACTCTCTACTTGTGTCACCATTTATGTACCCGTTAACCTTCATCTGCTACGACAAAATTAACTCTCCCCATCGCACCTCCTTGATTCCAATGTAGGTCTCTTGTCCAGGCGAAACGCTAATGCCGGAATCCTCCGGAAATGGCTGCTTATTCGGCTCGTGAATAACGACATTAACACCGGCAGAATTGGCTACGGCGCCAACGTACTGAGACTGTTCCACGTACAGGGTGAGCTTGAGACCGTGCAGCGGGCCGGGCTGCAGCACCGTCACAAGGCTTTGGTCGCTTCTGGCCGCATTGAAAGTGTAGCAGTTGCCGTACAGCGGGTGCAGGAAGCGAGAGAAATTCCTAAGAATGTTATTGTTGGCATGGCGTCAAATTGTTTAGCGTTGGCTAGGTGACGTAAACATCTTGCATGCAAAGGTCTTTCTAGTGAATTCATAGTGCCAAAAAGTAGGCTCGTTTTTTAAAGAAATGCATTGCCCTAGCTGTGCACAAACTGGTGCCAAACAGGATGTCTTCATATTAACAATGCAGTGTTTCATGGTGACAAAGCAGAATGTTTACATGGTGACAAATCAGGGTGTTATCATGATGACAAATCAGGATGTTTACATAGTGACAAATCAAGGTGTTTACATGGTGACAAAGCAGGATTTTTACATGGTGACAAAGCAGGATTTTTACATGATGACAAAGCAGTTCTTCATGGGGCGAAATCAGTTCTATCATATGCGCTACACACTAAATCAGACATCAACTCACTGCGGCGTGCAGTATTGCGTTCCAACGCTGCAATCGATAAGGAAGTCGTTAATCTTAGTGCCAACTTTGGTTTTCCAGGTGCCCGTGAGCGAGTTATAATAGTCCAAGAAGGTGTAGGTGATGCCAAGGCTTTTCGGAATCGCGTCTGGTCCCATGGCGCTGAGATTTCTCGACGAAGAGGAGCTGTTGTAAATGCTGCCGGTCATCCAGGAAAACTGCAAGAAGTAACGATTTTTAGTGTCGGAGCTTTTTTTGTTTTATCGGAATAGAAGTCATTCAGTCATTTTGTCACAATGAGCTTAAGGTGCAGAATTAACTGACTTACCTTGTCAGCAGAAGGTGGCGGTGGCGGCCGATCCTCATCGGCGGATCGCTTCCGTCTCCCCGGAGGCGTTGGGGGAGGCGCAGTGGCTGAAAAAGGATTAAATGGAACCAAGAGTACGAGTATCTACAGTTATATAGTCTTAGTTCGTGTACGAGTATCGAACATATCACAACGAGCAAAATTAGAAAGACACTCTAAAAGTGCACACCTAGGCTTGCTAGTTTTTTTATTCATGTACATGCACGAATCGCACAGGCTCGAGGTCGCACAAGATGTAGGATGTACAGCGGCCCTTAATTTCTCTTCCTCAAGCACGTGCACACTCTGCGCCTTGGGGATTGGGCCTTAAAAACTCTATGGTACAATCCGTCAGGACATAAACGGCTATGGCATAGACTGTTTATGGTACAACCCGTCTGTGTCTTAGGCTACCCCACGTATTCTATATTTTTGCAGCCTGCAGCACAGCAGATTTTTGAGTTCATTACCAGAAGCTTGTTGGTCTTCGCCTTCGGTGTTCAGTGTCAAATATATAATTCTATCTAGTTGTTGCAGGAGAAAGAACTGGGTGTGCTAGAATCAGTGAGAGAAAAGTTTTTTTGCTGGCTCTACGCTAGTTATAAGCTGCTGGCGCGAGGGGGGGCGAAGTCTCGCGAGCGAGGGATTCCCACCATAGACAGTGAGAATTTGGCCTCCACTGAAGGAATGGAGAGTGAGCCATCTAGTGTTTATAGCATCTGTGGGCTACCCTATGTGTCTTAGGGTACTACCCGTCTAGGAAGCAAACCGTCCATGGCACAACTTGTCTAGGTCACAGTCTGTCAATAACTGTATCCTATTAGAACGATTTCTACTATACAATATAAAATATTAAATATAATCTAAATATAATAAAATAATCTAAAAAATATAAATATAATATAATAAATATCCTATAAAATATTAAATAGGATTGCCTGAATGAACCTTAAGCGGCTGAGCATAATATTCACTTACATGATGTCACAGTAGGACCAGCAGTTGGTGCAGCAGTTGGGCCCGCAGTGGGTCCAAAAGTAGGACCTGCAGTGGGCCCAAAAGTAGGACCTGCAGTGGGTCCAAAAGTAGGACCTGCAGTGGGTCCAAAAGTAGGACCTGCAGTGGGCCCAGCAGTTGGGCCAGCCGTCATAGAACTGTTGCTGCTACTGTTAGCTGAAAAAAACAATCAATCATACTAACAAGTGGGTGCCGTTAATCGGTGTTAAACATCAAGGCTATTTGAAAAATTGTGCGCAGAATAAATGCATTGTTTAGCTATGTTTGTTAATCTCAGCTTACTAGTAGACGAGCTGGTAAACGATTCAGCCACTTTGTTGGCTCGAGCCGGATTCAAATTGCACACGGAGACAGCCGGAAACGGTCTGGGCATCAGAGTCACCACCGAGCGTTGAACAATGATTGGATAAGAGTAGTACTTCTGCACAATGCCCACAATCTGCCAGACCATGATACCTGTGGGTGGCAAGATCAAATGGAACGGTGCCAATCCTATATACTAAAAATGAGTTGTGATAAAGATTGCATCACAACAAGTTGAAAACAGTGTCGAAAAAATGCGCACAAGACTTGATTGAAATTGCGTAACCATATTGCTAACTTAAATTGAGACTGATATGATACTGGCTGACTGAGAAATTGACTATGTCATAAATTTTTACTCTAACCAATTTGCTATAAGAATTTAATTATAAAGGCCACAATTCATGTTCTCCAATTGACAAGAGATAGCATAAATGCGAACAGACTGGACTGCTAACTGGGTTCGAATCTTAGTAGTGCAAAAAGATTTTTTATTAAAACACCTTAAAAACACAAAATGCTAAACACAGAAGAAGCACAATGTCAAACATTAAAGAGCCACCATGTCTAACATTAAAGAGCCACCATGTCTAACATTAAAGAGCCATCATGTCTAACATTAAAGAGCCACCATGTCGAACATTAAAGAGCCACCATGTCTAACATAAAAGAGCCACCATTTCAAACATTAAAGAGCCATCATGTCAAACATAAAAGAGCCACCATGTCAAACATTAAAGAGCCGCCATGTCGAACATTAAAGAGCCACCATGTCTAACATTAAAGAGCCACCATGTCGAACAATAAAGAGCCACCATGTCCAACATTAAAGAGCCACCATGTCCAACATATGTGACTCCATGTCTAACACTAAAGAGCCACCATGTCTAACATTAAAGAGCCACCATGTCAAACACTAAAGAGCCACCATGTCAAACATTAAAGAGCCACCATGTCTAACATTAAAGAGCCATCATGTCTAACATTAAAGAGCCACCATGTCGAACATTAAAGAGCCACCATGTCTAACATTAAAGAGCCACCATTTCAAACATTAAAGAGCCATCATGTCAAACATAAAAGAGCCATCATGTCAAACATTAAAGAGCCGCCATGTCGAACATTAAAGAGCCACCATGTCGAACATTAAAGAGCCACCATGTCGAACAATAAAGAGCCACCATGTCCAACATTAAAGAGCCACCATGTCCAACATATGTGACTCCATGTCTAACACTAAAGAGCCACCATGTCTAACATTAAAGAGCCACCATGTCAAACACTAAAGAGCCACCATGTCAAACATTAAAGAGCCACCATGTCAAACATAAAAGATACACAATTTCAAACGTAAAAGTAAGCGTCATGCCAATTTTAAAGGAGCCACTATAGAGCTAAGGAAATTGTTGCACTAGCTACTTATTGTCTGGTGGATGCTTACTATTTTGGGGATGCTTGCTATCTGGGGGATGCTTGAATTGCTATCTGGGGGATGCTTGCAATCTGGGGGATGCTTGCTATCTGGGGGATGCTTGCTATCTTGGGATGATTTCTTTTTGCATTACACTTTATTTGAGCAGTTTGTCTGTTGTCTTTGTGAAGGCTTTTTTGGCTGTCTTTTTGTTACTTGTAGAGAACAGAGATTCTATCCAGATGTCCCCCAACGGGGGGGCGAAGATTGCTAGTTTTAATCTAAACTGGAAATGTTTGTGTAATCGTGGAATTGTTAACTAAATAATAATATCTAGCTCGTATTACTTTGTCTCATTTACATCATTACATCATTAGTCTGATGGAATGGATTGTCAAATTTAATTATTTATCTATAGCTGAGCCAAAGCAGTGTCAGCTCACTTGGGTTAAGAAAGCCAGTTATTTGGGATAGTCGATCCTTGGGCTCGACTTATTACGACAATTTCCCATAGGATTTTACTAATTAACGAATTGATTAGCTGCAACCAGTGTAACACAGTCAGGAATTCTCCCGTTTAATTCGTCTAATCAAAAAGTAATCTTACGATTACTGCTCATTATCGTTGGAAAGGCAGTTTTGTTCGTACCGATGGACAATTTAGCTAAAAGCTGCCCGTGATGTCGTGATGACTTCTGATTGTCAATTCGATACACTGAGCACAATAATAAACGGTGGATAGAGTACTATTGTATTTAGCAATTAATTCAGATGAAAGATCCCCAAATTCTCCAGAATTAGGCAGCACAGTTCACACACAGACGTCAGGAAGCCACCGCTAACCAGTTTTAGGCAGGAAAAAGTTTGCCAAGTGGGCTATGGAAAGGTTAACAATCAATTATAATTACAGCCTATGAGTACGCGTTCCGTTCAAACTTGATTGTTTAGCCAGATAAAGTGTATTTTTAACCGCGGCCTGGGCCCTGTTAGGGATGCCCTGCTTTTTTGCCACCTCTCGCGGATTGCCGATGTTGTATCGTGGCGTCCCCTGTCTTAATGTACATGTAATTCCCATACGTCATCAGTGATGTGACGCCAGGTCTGTGACGTCAGAAGACCGTAGGCCACATGGCTGGCACCCCTGTCTCATGGCTGGTGCCCCTGTCTCATGGCTGGCGCCCCTGTCTCATGGCTGGCACCCCTGTCTCATGGCTGGCACCCCTGTCTCATGGCTGGCACCCCTGTCTCATGGCTGGCGCCCCTGTCTCATGGCTGGCGCCTCTGTCTCATGGCTGGCGCCACTGTCTCATGGCTGGCGCCCCTGTCTCATGGCTGGCGCCCCTGTCTCATGGCTGGCACCCCTGTCTCATGGCTGGCGCCCCTGTCTCATGGCTGGCGCCTCTGTCTCATGGCTGGCGCCACTGTCTCATGGCTGGCGCCCCTGTCTCATGGCTGGCGCCCCTGTCTCATGGCTGGCGCCTCTGTCTCATGGCTGGCGCCACTGTCTCATGGCTGGCGCCCCTGTCTCATGGCTGGCGCCCCTGTCTCATGGCTGGCACCCCTGTCTCATGGCTGGCGCCCCTGTCTCATGGCTGGCGCCTCTGTCTCATGGCTGGCGCCACTGTCTCATGGCTGGCGCCCCTGTCTCATGGCTGGCGCCCCTGTCTCATGGCTGGCGCCCCTGTCTCATGGCTGGCGCCACTGTCTCATGGCTGGCGCCACTGTTTTTTGGTTGGCGTCCCTGCCTTTTGGTGAGCGCCCCTCTTTCTTGGTGGGCGCCCCCGCCTTTGGTGAGCGCCCCTAACCTACATGACTTTCTAGGTCGGTGGATGTCGCATTTTAAAGGAAAAGTTGAGCTGCTGTCATTTAGTTTCTAGAGGACACTGGGTGTCCACTCAAGTCGTTGAGTGCAAACGCTCTGAGCTATCTCGCTCGCGAAACGATAAGCGAATAAGTCTCACACAGGCCAGTTAGCAGCAGAAGCGTCCAGAACGTCTTCTTCGCCGGACTGTGATTCCTCGTGATGTTAGGCAGTCCGTGCATGCCAGTGTTCTCAGCCCAGTTTATCACTAGGGTGCGCAGCGACCTCTTCGGCTTCTGCGGAGCCTGGCCGTCCATCATCAGGTCCGCTGAGTCTGGAGCGCCAGGCGGCGATGGAATCGAAGCTGTTTCCATCGGGCTTCGCGATCGACTGTCCTGTGGAGACTCTCAGAGTTGGTTGTCAAACAATTGCTTTTGTAGCTCGTAGTTAATTCTGCCAAAGCGGAGTCTCCTTCGTCAAATCAGTCAGCGCGAGGCACACAATGTAGTTATGAAAAGCTGCTAGGAGGAGAGCCAGCTGGTTTGCCCACGGGTTCACTTACGGAAGTCATATAAATACCATTGCACACTGCTTGGTATTGGCAGCAAAACAATCGGACAGTTGCCCATAGCAACGGACTTGGCACTCTCTAGTTTCTAGTGCTGCGGCCTCACCAATCACTGTGTTTGGGCAACCATCAGCAAATTAGCCTTAGCAGATGAATAACTGATCGTGTGACAGAGTGAATTGAACTATTAGATTTGGAGTTTGAGCAGTAAATGGAGTTCATGAATGGCAGCCGATACTAACCTATTATATGATGCTTAACAATAAATGTGCATTCAGAATAGTGCAATAGACCGGCTGTGTGCAGAAGCTTTGCGAAAGCTTATATTGACAGCAGTTTAATTATGCGATGCAGGGCGCGTATAAGTCAAAGCCGTTAGAATCTGCAATATCACTGCAATCTAATAAGAGTCTAAGAAGCAGTTCAACTCACAAAACTGAGAGACAGGAGCGCCTACCTGGAGTGACAGAGGCACCTACATGGAGTGACAGGGGCACCTACATGAGTGACAGGGGGCGCCTAGCTAAGTGACAGGGGGCGCCCAATAGACAAGGACGCCTACCCGGAGTGAAAGGGGGCGCCTAAGTGTACCTGAGAGACAGGGGTCCACCTAAGAAATTTATCGATGTCCGTAACTACCAAACACATTGATAAGTCGATCACCCTGATCGACACAGAAGGAAGGGCGCTGGCCATAATTTTACATCTTATCTATCAGATTACCTAAGAAAAGTGACATATGAATCGCCAGGAGTAGGAATACTTATAGTCATTTCCTTACGTATAGTATTTTCATTAGTGAGCCTGCAGCATGCAGTACAGTCGTGCAGATGGTCCTAAAAACCGCCGCAAACAAGTAGCTGTAGAGGCGGGTGTGAAATTAGTCACTGAGATGAGTTGTGAGTAATAAAAAATCATTAATTACAGGAAGATTACTATAATACAGCTGTTGTAGGCAGTGCCGGCCCAGCTGGCGCAATTTGACGTCGGCGCGACATCGTCCCACCATGCAGCCAGAGTGAAGCAAATCTGGATAAATTCAGCTGACTATGACGACCAAAGGACAACTAGTAGAAGTTACCATTGTACTGTCTCTTCCGTACTTTTAGTGGTCCTTGACTTGACGACATGCATGGGCGTGGTTACTGTAGCTTACATGTACTTAATGCATTTGTACAGCGCGGCCCGGCCTGACTTTCTAATTAACAGGCATGTGGCGACTCTCAGTGCCTCATAATGGGGTTGGCTCAATCATTGAGTGTACATGTACATGTAAATCGCACAACCAATTAACACCTTCAAACCCGCTGAATGCCCACAGCCGCAGCTGTCTGTGGCCTGCAGCACAAGCGGCACCCTTGCCACTCACTCTGAGAAAACCCACTGTGGCTACTGTGGCTGCAGAGCAGCCATCAAAGAAACAGCATTTTTTTACACGCTTAAGCTCATTAGGTTGAATCTGTGGCTATACTCTGCAGCTATCGGGTTTTTCAAGAGTGAGTCTTAGGGCCGTATGAAGAAAGCTCTGTCTAGGGTAGTCCGGTCTTGAAAAGCTAGTCTGGACCACAGATTCTATAAACACTAGATGGCTCACTCTCCATTCCTTCAGTGGAGGCCAAATTCTCACTGTCTATGGTTGGAATCCCTCGCTCGCGAGACTTCGCCCCCCCCCCCCCACAGAATCTGTGGTCGGGACTAGGCTTTCTGCATACGGCCCTCAGAGTCTTTCTGTGGCTGCTTGTGGGCAGACGCAGATGTCTATGGCTGTTCTACAGTCAGCGGGTTTTCCCAGAGCAGTGCAGAGGCTTGAGGGGCAGAAGTGGTAAGGATGGTCCTTGCAGTCAATTCGATCGCAGCTGCAACTCCCTGGTCAATAATTTAGGTGCGCAAATAAAGCTTCACAAAAAGTGGCCGCACACACGGAATCAAATCAGGAGGCGTCGTGGCGTGATAGCTGTCTCGGATGCGTCCCAGTCTCTAAATTGTTATTTTACGTAATAAAGCACCGCGGTCTAGCTAGCTGTAACACCGCCGTAGTTGTATTAGCACGACATACACGATTTAAATTGACGCAGAATTGCAATAGCATGACGTGCTAGATACATGCGTACTTGTGTACATGGTACGCAAGGACGACTAAAGTATATATATATCTACTTAAGTAAAGTCCTTGATTGGTCAATCGCACATGTAAATAAATGTACATGTACAAATGATATGCAAAGGCTGTTCCTACAATTGCATATGTAATTTCGTCATTACCACTTCGTCATCAGGGTGTCTTTGTGGGTGTTCGGGAGGCAAATTTTTCGGTAATTTTTTCCCGGTACCCGGATACCCCGAACCCCGACCCAAACATTTTTTGAAGCCCGAACCCTGGTACCAAAACCCGACGCGACCCCGAACCTAACCCTGAACTTTTTGACACCGAATTAGTCTGAAATCATTTTAATAAATAATTATGCGCTGTTTCGTTAAAAATACAGCGCTTTTTGTAACTTCTTATTTGGAAACATTTGGCCGCGCCGACGTGCTTGTAAGCTCAAGAATAAATAAAACATATACAGCTTTAATCAATCGGCCTTATCCAGTAAGTAAAAATAATGACTCAATTTCAACTCTTTAGAGAATTTAAATGCCATAGGAGTTAGACTCCCTGAGGGAAAAAGCGCTGATGCCACCGATTCCTGAAAAAATATGTTGGCTTAGGTAATTCCTTCCTTATCATGCACATTGAATAAAGAGTAACTAGGAAAAGTCATAAGCGCTTATAACGAGTGAAAACTTTTAGTAAATTTACTGTAAGTCATACCTCGGTAGGCAGACAAAAATGCGAGACAAACCAACGAAAAATGCACTTCAAACTTTATTCTCCTTTTCCCATACATACGTCAGCTTTTCCCATTCAATGCGATACACTCTTCGTACACATGCTTGCCACGGCCTGGCTGACCCCAGGAAGCCAGGAGAGAAAAAAATAATTTATAAATTGCACACTTATTTAATTATGATTGAAGCATGTAGTTCAAAGTACGACTTGCAATATACCCAGCAACGGTCAAAAGTGGTTCCAACCACCAAGCAAAGATGAATTTTTATTCACCTTTTACCATGCATTTAAATAAAAAGGTTACCTTGCTCCTGGTCACTTCGTCATACAACATGACTAAATGGAATATGAAGATCTGACTAAGCAAACCTTATAGAAGAAATATATGAAATGGTGTCACACGGATTTGGCAACCAGGCCTGTGATTGTTCGATTCACACTGCTCTTATATGTTAAAAAAATAAATAATAAATAAAAAAATAAAATCAGTATAATTAATACTTACATGGGATAACATCTGAGGAGTCCCTTTTTTAAAACATATTGTTTAAACGTGTTTTACAAGTGATTATTTAAAATGGATAGGGTCTCCCTAAAAGACGCCCCGCACCGCCCTGCAGTGCTACACATTAAAACAAATTGGACTATAACTGAAGACAGTTCAAAATGCGTTTTCTGTTAAGCTTCAAAGTTTTTATTAAATTTAGTTTTTTTACTTTGAAATAAAAAATTCGGTGAGTAAGAAGTGATATTAATAATAATATTAAAAAATAATAAGGGTGTGTTCGAGTGACTTAAAATGACTTAAACTGCCATTTTAACGTCCTTAGTAAAACAAATGTTAAGCAGACTAAATGTAAAAATAATCTAGGTAAATGATAGTCAAATTACAATTAAGAATTAATTCAATTTCTAAAACCGGTCTAAGATTAAAAAAACGTCGCCTATACTTCTTCCAACTCAACCTGAACGCCTAGGCACCGTTTTAACTTCGCTCGCAATTACCACATTTAATCGTAATTGAATATTTTGTATTCTTCACCTTTGTTCTATCATTTGCTTTCACGTCTTTTTGCTCAGTTCAATAAATAAACAATATTTAAGCAATTATTCAAAGACTATAATGACGGGCAGCGAACTGAGCAAAAAGACGTGAAAGCAAATGATAGAACAAAGGTGAAGAATACAAAATATTCAATTACGATTTAAATGTGGTAATTGCGAGCGAAGTTAAAACGGTGCCTAGGCGTTCAGGTTGAGTTGGAAGAAGTATAGGCGACGTTTTTTTAATCTTAGACCGGTTTTAGAAATTGAATTAATTCTTAATTGTAATTTGACTATCATTTACCTAGATTATTTTTACATTTAGTCTGCTTAACATTTGTTTTACTAAGGACGTTAAAATGGCAGTTTAAGTCATTTTAAGTCACTCGAACGCACCCTAATAATTTAATTTAATAATGAAAACGAGAATATAAAAAAAAAATTATGTTTAAAATAATAATTATAGATATTTATTCCATTACTCTTACAACAAATAGTTTTTCTTGCAATCGTATACTGCATTGACAAAAAATGTTATAATGTGTAGCGGTTCGGGGCGGTGCGGTGCGTGTTTTAGGGAGACCCAATGGATATGTCTCTACTCGCTCTTACTATACACTATGCGCATAGTTTTCCTTCTACTTTTGAATTTTTATTAAATACACTGACGTATACTGGCCAAACAGGCTTCCTGCCTGAGCCAACTTACTTACCACTACTACTAATTAAAAATTCACTTTAATTAATTAGGTCAGGCAGGCAGTTTGGCTCTATTCGCCAGTCGTTTTCAGTTTCATTTTATCCTTACCAAACTTGAACTGATAGTAGAGACCATTGTCAAATTACATAATTGTAGTTTTTTACTATTTTGTTAATGTTAGTATGCAGCATGCCACAACTTTTCTTGTTCCAGAGTCTGGGACTGTCCAATAAATAAATAGACAATGGCAATTTTCCTAGGCTAAGGCTAGTAGCTTGTAGTAGTAGCATAGTAGGCTAGAGACTATAGTTAGTTAAAGAGCCTGGAAATTTAGGCTATGTATTAGTAATAGTGTTTAGTTATGTTTATACTATAGTCAGAAAACTAGCAATCAATGCCCTCTGTTGGGGAGCCAAAAACTAAAAGAAATGAAAATCTATGTTTTTGAATAAACTAGGGCTAGGCCTACATCTGATCTGACCTATGCTTATGCAGCTTCTGACCCATTCTGACCCAATCTGGCCCATTTACAAGATAATTGATTAAGGTGCATAGCCAGGCCCAGGATTTATGCCAGGGAGAACAAAGGCATAAATCCATAGGCCTAGGCCTATCCAAGAGAAGCAATGGAAGCATGGCAATAAAAAATATCCTCCTTCCAGGGGGGGATTATTTAAAAAATAAAAATAAAAAAGGGGGGGACATGCTATCAGTGTCCCCCCTTTAGCTGTGCCCCTGAATTGATTACTCTACAAGCCACATATATATGATTTTTATTTTTAATGTATTAGAAGACTAGGATAGGATCTAGGTTTAGGCTTGAACTAGTAATGACTAATGTATATAAATTAAATTATATAGAAAATCACCAGGCTAGTTCTAGCTATTGTTTGTTTCTAGTCAGCTCTTAGGTCTAGTCTAAGTTCTATTATTAGAAAAGTTGCTATATCTAATTTTCTAAAGCAGACTATAATATAAAATCAAGGGAATAAAAAATTAAAAAAGTAAAACCTAAATAAAATGTATATAATAAATATTTAGGCTAGGCCCCTAGTTAAAAAAGAATGAAATATTTTAACTATTTTTATAGTACCTTATTTTTGAATAAATTAATATTTTAAATAGCAATCCTAAATTAGTGGTATATTCTATTAAAGTTGATTAATTTAACAATATAGGCCCTAGTAGTAAAATGAATTTTAGTATATTTACAAATTGTAAGTAAGAAACTTAAAGGTAGTAAGCACTTATATTTAAAAATGTTTGTTATACTTAGTACTAATAAAGTGAATTACATTAGGCCTAGCAAAACATAATTAATAGGCAAGTAGGCCATAAGGAAATGAATTTTATATAATATATAGTTATAAGCATATATCATATATGCAAGGTTTAAATAGGGTATTAAGGGTAGAAATAGAAACATTTGATTGATTGGAGTTCTATACCTATTTTTTATTAGAGGCAGGGGGTTGTGTGCATCCTGGCGCACTTTAAGCAATATCAACACACAACCGGCAAGAGGCATTACTGCCTATTCCGCCGACTTCCCTGAGCAGGCACACAAGCGCGCGGATATGTACGCAGGCATACATTCACACAGGAGTGTACAGCAGCCTTAATTTTATATAATCGTTAGGCATGTATACTTCATTGCGCCTTAGGGGGTTGGCCCTCAAGGCCGTTAATTGCACAAGCAGAGCCAAGCCAAGATTCCAATTCAGCCCCAAATTAATGTGACTGCACTTGGAATCGAGCCTGGGTCGCTGGCACACCAGAGCAGCTGCGCTACCGCTGGGCTACGGCCCCCTTTGTTCTGTCTATTTGTATGGAATGTTACAATTTTAGAAAAAATATATTTTTATGCATAGTGACCAAATGACTTCTTGCAATTACATTTAAATGTACTCTATATTAGTCTATTATATATATTAAAAAGTTATTCTATAAATCCTCTGCCAGCTTTCATGACTTTCTGAAGATGCTCCCAAAAAATCTAGAACCTCCTGGTTTAGATTTTCTATGCCTTGCAGATGGCAGCACACAGATTTGCCACACTTTTGTGTTGAACTCAGTAGGGCTCTTTCTCCACATGCATCTAGAAAT
This sequence comes from Macrostomum lignano, assembly GCA_002269645.1. Classification (NCBI taxonomy): domain Eukaryota; kingdom Metazoa; phylum Platyhelminthes; family Macrostomidae; genus Macrostomum; species Macrostomum lignano. Next base: position 24,723 of record NIVC01000497.1, on the reverse strand, counting down.
AGAAGTCTAAAGGGTTCAAATCAAACAAAGAAGAAGGCCAGATATCCTTGTCCTAGAAATTGCTAAATTTGCTTACCAAAAATGCTTGCATTGTCCTTGCTGTATGAGCTGAAACATCATCTTGCTAAAATAGGTAGTCAGCTCCTAGATACCTCTGCTGCAACCAGGGCAAGACTTGTGTCCTCAGCAGCTCCTGGTACATTGCAGAGTAGGCACTTTTGGCAATCAGATGTGATGATGACTAGAACCATCACTGAGGCAAAGTGCTTGCAGTGTTTAATCACCTGAACATTGCTTAGGATCTCAGACACTGGCCTAGAGATGATGCAGCAATCATTTTGCCTGTTGACAACAGCATTGATGGTGAAAAGCTTCTCATCCAAGAAGATGTGCACAAGTTGACCATGGGACTTCAGCTAGTTCAGCAGACCTCTGGCCCTCTCTACACAACAGCGCTTCTAGTTAGTAGACACACTGTGCTAGGCAACAAAGCCCTGCTGTGCATGCGTAGGTCATCTTTGATGAGGTTCCTCATTGTGGAGTCAGCCATGCTGAAGTCATATGCCAGCTGCCAGATGCTCCTCCTGGGATTTTGACAAATCCATTGTTTTATGGCTCAAATTGTGGCAGCAGTGCAAGATGTGCTGGAGCACCTATCACCATGCCAAGCTTTTGTGCCCCCCCCCCCCCCCCCCCCCAGTCTTGTTAAGGAGCTTTTTGGTTCAGTAGACTTGCATTCTTGAGACACCAAGCCATCTTACAATTGACGCTAGCTTCTCATCCATGCCAAGCTTTTGTGCCCCCCCCCCCCCCCAGTCTTGTTAAGGAGCTTTTTGGTTCAGTAGACTTGCATTCTTGAGACACCAAGCCATCTTACAATTGACGCTAGCTTCTCATCCATGCCAAGCTTTTGTGCCCCCCCCCCCCCCAGTCTTGTTAAGGAGCTTTTTGGTTCAGTAGACTTGCATTCTTGAGACACCAAGCCATCTTGCAATTTACGATAGCTTCTCATCCATGCAAAGCTTTTTGACTATCTTTTTGCAAATCTCCTCGTTCAAAGGCAAATGGAATCAAATTTTGTATACAAACTTTAGGCTCTCTAATGTCACTCCTGCCTGTATTTATAGCCCATGAAAATGAAAACAAAAAACAAAAGCGAAAAATGGTGTAACATTTCAATGTGCGCACCTGGTAGTCACATTATTTGTGCATAAGACAATATTCACTATTTGGAATTTCTTGTCATATTTAAAGTATATTAGTTTCTATTGTTTAGAATATTTAATTTTAATAAAGTTTTCTGTAGACAGTGTCAATATGTATGCAGCTTGAAGTTTCATGTCCCTTAAGTTTCTCCTACATAGATGCAACAATTGTACACTAGTGTCAAGGGGCATTAGACAAAAAAATCTGCCATTTCACAATGCTGAAAATTTCATGTTGAAAAAGCAACCGTGATTTCACTACTTCATGCTTCAAGTTCTAACTTTGATTTATTAAATTAAAGACATCATGGCCACGCCTCCGTATCCAAGCTATGACAAGGGTGGCGAACCATCTGCTCCTCCGCCCGGCTACGGGCCGCCTCCCCCAGCTTATGGCGGTGGTGCCCCTCCACCTGCGGCGCCTTATTATCAGCCGCAGCCCCAGCAACAGCAGCAGCATGGAAGCAAGCCGCAGCCAAAACCCAAAACCAGCCACGGATTGTTCGGCTCGCTTAGTAGCATTGGGCGCGACGTGGCTAAAGGATTCAATTCCATTGCCACTGAGGCTAGCAGCGTCTATAGTCGGAGCGTTCACGGGGATATTGTGTCACAGTTGGTGTCTGGTACGTAATGATTGATACAGCTCTGCTTTGCAACTGAAAAACTTGTTTCAAACTGTATCTTAGGTAGACCCTTGAAATCGCAATCGTTAAACTCAAATCTACTTTTAAATGTTTATTGAATTGTGTCTTCTCACTCCCCGAGAGAATAAAAGCTAATCCCTCTTAAGCAAATTAACCCATTTCTTCATTATAAATCGCCCTCCAACCCCCCTCAAGACCCCCCCTCAAAAACCGCCCTCCAACCCCCCCCCCTTTTAAGAATCGCCCTCCAACCCCCCCCCTTTCAAGAATCGCCCTCCAACCCTTCCTCAAGAATCGCCCTCCAACCCTCCCTTTCAAGAATCGCCCTCCAACCCCTCTCAAGACCCCCCCTCAAAAACCGCCCTCCAACCCCCCTTTCAAGAATCGCCCTCCAACCCCTCTCAAGACCCCCCTCAAAAATCGCCCTCCAACCCCCCTTTCAAGAATCGCCCTCCAACCCCTCTCAAGACCCCCCCTCAAAAACCGCCCTCCAACCCCCCTTTCAAGAATCGCCCTCCAACCCTCCCTTTCAAGAATCGCCCTCCAACCCCTCTCAAGACCCCCCCCCTCAAAAACCGCCCTCCAACCCCCCTTTCAAGAATCGCCCTCCAACCCTCCCTTTCAAGAATCGCCCTCCAACCCCCCTTTCAAGAATCGCCCTCCAACCCCCCCTTTCAAGAATCGCCCTCCAACCCCTCTCAAGACCCCCCTCAAAAATCGCCCTCCAACCCCTCTCAAGACCCCCCCCCCCCTCAAAAACCGCCCTCCAATCCCCCTTTCAAGAATCGCCCTCCAACCCTCCCTTTCAAGAATCGCCCTCCAACCCCCCTTTCAAGAATCGCCCTCCAACCCCCCCTTTCAAGAATCGCCCTCCAACCCCTCTCAAGACCCCCCCCCCTCAAAAACCGCCCTCCAACCCCCCTTTCAAGAATCGCCCTCCAACCCCCTTTCAAGAATCGCCCTCCAACCCCCCTTTCAAGAATCGCCCTCCAACCCCCCCTTTCAAGAATCGCCCTCCAACCCCCCCTTTCAAGAATCGCCCTCCAACCCCCCCTCTCCAGAATCGCCCTCCAACCCTCCCTCAAGAATCGCCCTCCAACCCTCCCTCAAGAATCGCCCTCCAACCCCCTCCCCTCAAGAATCGCCCTCCAACCCCCCTCAAGAATCGCCCTCCAACCCCCTACAAAGTATCGGGAACCTGGGATCTGACCATCCGAAACCCGCTCGCTCTCCAGGCACCACGATAATCCTGATCTCTCGCATGAGCGGCCGCAGCCTAGAGATCGTGCAGGGCCCCGACGGCAGACTGATGCTTGACGCTGCTTGCCAGGACTCGCCGCATGTGTTCAATAACAAATGGCTGGTCACTAAGATAGGCAGCTGGTTTCATCTGTCCAATTATAACAACTTCTTGGCTATTGAAGGCGGCAATCTCGTTGTGGCTATGAATGTTGTAAGTCTAATCAGTTTAATGATTCCCCTAATCAATTTAATGATTCCCCAATCAGTTTATTGATTCCCCTAATCAATTTAATAATTTCCCTAATCAGTTTAATGATTCCCCAATCAGTTTAATTATTCCCCTAATCATTTTGATAATTCCCCTAATCAGTTTAATGATTCCTTCAGTGTAATGATAGCCCTAATCAGTTTGATGAGTCCCCTAATGAGTTTAATGATTATTACGTGCCAGTAACAGTACATAGAAGTTAAACTAGACTACCCCGTCTGACCACCCCCAAAACAGCAGGACCACAGCCGCCCCCCGCCATCGTCGCGGTTCAAGCTGCATCAAATGGAGCACTTCCTCCTGTTGGAGAGCTCCATAACGCCGGGCCAATACGTGGCGGCCACTGAGCGAGGCGAGATAAAACCGCCTGCGGCCAGCTCTAACGATAAATTTTCTCACTTCGGCGTGCAGTTCGTTACGACGCGTTAAGGAGAAATCAGGAAATATTTAAAAGAAGTTGAATTTTTTCAAAAATAACAAAACAACAGAAAATTACGGTTACGATTCGTTTTTTGTACTAATAGTAGGGTAGTTTGAAAACAGTAGGCATAAATATGCTTTCTCTACTACTTAGAATATGGTTTATAACTTTTATTACCGATCGATTTTGTTGTAACGCAGTTTTATTATTTGCATCCGATTAATGACAATTAATGTGCTATCGATGCCTTGCAATACAATATGCAGACAATAAAGCTTCTTATTAATACATTGAAGCTTACACAGTTATTCCTGTAAATTATTGAGTTTTTATTTTCAGTTGGTATTCAATTCGACAATTCTTTGGTTTAGATATTTATCCAGTTACTGACACAGTTTTTTATCGCTGCTGTTCGGAATCTAAGAATTATTATTTGAATTAAGAAAGCAGACAAATTTGAAGTTTTGTTGTACGGCTGGTATTTATTTTATTCTAATAATTATTCAGAATTTTTTAATCCTAAAATATACGTGATATTTATTCGTTTGCTTTTAAACTGTTGTCGTCATTTTCTCGAAATTAAACATGTATAAATCCATAAATCCATAGACAGTCCAATGCAGCACCCAGGCCAGCCATAGACAGTCCAATGTAGCACCCAGGCCAGCCATAGACAGTCCAATGCAGCACCCAGGCCAGCCATAGACAGTCCAATGCAGCACCCAGGCCAGCCATAGACAGTCCAATGCAGCACCCAGGCCAGCCATAGACAGTCCAATGCAGCACCCAGGCCAGCCATAGACAGTCCAATGCAGCACCCAGGCCAGCCATAGACAGTCCAATGCAGCACCCAGGCCAGCCATAGACAGTCCAATGCAGCACCCAGGCCAGCCATAGACAGTCCAATGCAGCACCCAGGCCAGCCATAGACAGTCCAATGCAGCACCCAGGCCAGCCATAGACAGTCCAATGCAGCACCCAGGCCAGCCATAGACAGTCCAATGCAGCACCCAGGCCAGCCATAGACAGTCCAATGCAGCACCCAGGCCAGCCATAGACAGTCCAATGCAGCACCCAGGCCAGCCATAGACAGTCCAATGCAGCACCCAGGCCAGCCATAGACAGTCCAATCCAGCACCCAGGCCAGCCATAGACAGTCCAATCCAGCACCCAGGCCAGCCATAGACAGTCCAATCCAGCACCCAGGCCAGCTATAGATAGTCCAATGCAGCACCCAGGCCAGCCATAGACAGTCCAATGCAGCACCCAGGCCAGCCATAGACAGTCCAATCCAGCACCCAGGCCAGCTATAGATAGTCCAATGCAGCACCCAGGCCAGCCATAGACAGTCCAATGCAGCACCCAGGCCAGCCATAGACAGTCCAATCCAGCGCCTAGGTCAGTTATATCTTAGTGCAGTCGCTTCTCATGACTCTATTGCAGGCCCCCCACTGGGCGTGGCAGGCACTATACGCTGCCGGCCTTCTATTGCTCACCTACTTATTAATCTACCTGAGAAAGCTGCGGCACCGTCGCCTACCGGATCCCAGTGTGCCGGCCCCGGATGACGGCGCCGCTCCTAGCAACAACGGCCACCGGTGGCGTCGAATCGGTCACTTCGATCGGCCAGCCTATTGTGGAGTCTCCGGCGGAGCCGCTATGCTCGAAGGCGCCGTCTGTCAACACTGCGGCTTGTGCGTTTCCGATTCGGAACTGTCCGTTGCAGTCCGCGCTGTGCCCTGCAAGCCTGTCGCTTTGATACCTTCGTCATCCTCGCCATCATCGGATGCTGACATAGAAGGCACACCGCATCATTGGGTTGAAGGCAATCTGCCAGCCTATTCAATGTGCTGCGTCTGTCGTGATGCCTGCGGCGAAGCTGGCCGATTGTGCGACCTGCGGTGCGCCTGGTGCCAGCGCTGCGTGCATCCAGACTGCGCCGAATTGACTGCCAATGGAGCGTGAGTGAGGCCCAAGGACAACTGTTTTAAAGTACAGTAGGAAGAGAAGGAAACCGTGATTGCAAACAACTCACTAGCGACTCTTTTGGCAACTCTTTGACGACTTTTTTGGGCCCTCACCGTGACATCTCGTTTTAGAGCCGTCTAGAGTGTTTTAGAGAGTCAATTTTTTATATTTTACCTGTGTTACCTGCAACGACTCCGTGGGCAACGCAAGTGACTCTGGGTCGCTTCTTGGTCTCGTTAGCGTTTAAGTCGGGTAGCGCCAAGCGAAAAATTCAATCCTGCACTAATTTCTACTATTAGTAGTCTAAAAAATTAGCTTTTTTAAGTAATATGACATTTAAATTCGCATTCCCAGTACTTCTACAAGAGAAGGCGGCGAAGCCAACAAAATCAACAATGCTGACCCTTCGCAGCGGCGCCAGCTTCCAAGGCTGTGCGATTTCGGTCGCTACGCCGATGCGGTGGTGCCGCCGCACTGCGTGCAACTGTCGAAGCCGACGCGCCGTCGGCAGCCCAGTCTGCTGTCGATGGTGCGGGCTCCCCGGCTGCCCGCCGTTTGGCGGCCCCTGATTGTGCTGGCCAATCGGCACAGCGGCGGTGGTGAAGGTGACCAAGTGCTGCAGCGATTCCGAGCGGTGCTGAACCCAGCTCAGGTGAGAGGCTCCGGCCAACTGGATTGTTGCTACCTGATTTTTTTACTTACAAATTGCCAATTAGGGATTAAAAAAATTCTTAAAACACCACCCTTTAAGACCGATAAAATCGCTTTAAAATTTCCTAAAAAATCGGCCTTCAATTCCATCAAGAATCGGCCTTCAGTCAGAAATCGGCCTTTAATTCCATCAAGAATCGGCCTTCAGTCAGAAATCGGCCTTCAATTCCATCAAGAATCGGCCTTGAATTCCATCAAGAATCGGCCTTTAATTCCATCAAGAATCGGCCTTCAATTCCATCAAGAATCGGCCTTCAATTCCATCAAGAATCGGCCTTCAGTCAGAAATCGGCCTTCAATTCCATAAAAAATCGGCCTTCAATTCCATCAAGAATCGGCCTTCGATTCCATCAAGAATCGGCCTTCAATTCCATCAAGAATCGGCCTTCAGTCAGAAACCGGCCTTTAATTCGATCAAGAATCGGCCGTCAATTCCATCAAGAATCGGCCTTTAATTCCATCAAGAATCAGCCTTCAATTCCATAAAAAATCGGCCTTCAATTCCATCAAGAATCGGCCTTCAATTCCCTCAAGGATCGGCCTTTAATTCCATCATAAATCGGCCTTCAATTCCACCAAGAATCGGCCTTGAATTCTATCAAGAATCGGCCTTCAATTCCATCAAGAATCGGCCTTCGATTCCATCAAGAATCGGCCTTCAATTGCATCAAGAATCGGCCTTCAATTCCCTCAAGGATCGGCCTTTAATTCCATCATGAATCGGCCTTCAATTCCACCAAGAATCGGCCTTGAATTCTATTAAGAATCGGCCTTCAATTCCATCAAGAATCGGCCTTCAATTCCATCAAGAATCGGCCTTCAATTCCATCAAGAATCGGCCTTTAATTCCATCATGAATCGGCCTTCAATTCCACCAAGAATCGGCCTTGAATTCTATTAAGAATCGGCCTTCAATTCCATCAAGAATCGGCCTTCAATTCCATCAAGAATCGGCCTTCAATTCCATCAAGAATCGGCCTTCAATTCCCTCAAGGATCGGCCTTTAATTCCATCATGAATCGGCCTTCAATTCCACCAAGAATCGGCCTTGAATTCTATCAAGAATCGGCCTTCAATTCCATCAAGAATCTGCCTTCGATTCCATTAAGAATCGGCCTTCAATTCCATCAAGAATCGGCCTTCAGTCAGAAATCGGCCTTTAATTCGATCAAGAATCGGCCGTCAATTCCATCAAGATTCGGCCTTTAATTCCATCAAGAATCAGCCTTCAATTCCATAAAGAATCAGCCTTCAATTCCATAAAAAATCGGCCTTCAATTCCATCAAGAATCGGCCTTCAATTCCCTCAAGGATCGGCCTTTAATTCCATCATGAATCGGCCTTCAATTCCACCAAGAATCGGCCTTGAATTCTATCAAGAATCGGCCTTCAATTCCATCAAGAATCTGCCTTCGATTCCACCAAGAATCAACCGTGAATTCTATCAAGAATCGGTCTTCAATTCCATCAAGAATCGGCCTTCAATTCCCTCAAGGATCGGCCTTTAATTCCATCATGAATCGGCCTTCAATTCCACCAAGAATCGGCCTTGAATTCTATCAAGAATCGGCCTTCAATTCCATCAAGAATCTGCCTTCGATTCCACCAAGAATCAACCGTGAATTCTATCAAGAATCGGCCTTCAATTCCATCAAGAATCGGCCTTCAATTCCCTCAAGGATCGGCCTTTAATTCCATCATGAATCGGCCTTCAATTCCACCAAGAATCGGCCTTGAATTCTATCAAGAATCGGCCTTCAATTCCATCAAGAATCTGCCTTCGATTCCATCAAGAATCGGCCTTCAATTCCATCAAGAATCGGCCTTCAGTCAGAAATCGGCCTTTAATTCGATCAAGAATCGGCCGTCAATTCCATCAAGATTCGGCCTTTAATTCCATCAAGAATCAGCCTTCAATTCCATAAAGAATCAGCCTTCAATTCCATAAAAAATCGGCCTTCAATTCCATCAAGAATCGGCCTTCAATTCCCTCAAAGATCGGCCTTTAATTCCATCATGAATCGGCCTTCAATTCCACCAAGAATCAACCGTGAATTCTATCAAGAATCGGCCTTAATTCCATCATTTCATTAAGAGTCGGTCTTCAATTCCATAAAGAATCGGCCTTCAATTTCCAGGAATAATCGCCCTGAAGCATGTCACTATAAAGCACTGTCCTTCATTTCCCTGAACAATGATAATCAATCTCTAAACTTACCTTCTCTCGCAGGTGCTGGACCTGTCCGAAGTGCCGCCCAAAGTGGCCCTGGGCTGGTGCCGCCTCCTACCCAAAGGTGTCACAGCTCGGCTGCTTGTGTGCGGCGGCGACGGCACCGTCGGCTGGGTGCTGTCCGCCATCGAAGAGCTGGGATTGAGTCCGCCGCCTCCGTTAGCAATTTTCCCGCTGGGCACCGGCAACGATCTGTCCCGCGTGCTAGGCTGGGGACCGGGTTCGAGCGCCGACGACCTAGATAGCGTCGATGCGTTGTTAAGCAACTTGGCTAACGCTAGCGTAGATCGATTAGATCGTTGGCTTGTATCTGTGAAGCCCAGCCGATCGCTGCTGTTGTCTCGATCGAAACGGCTTACTATGAGTAATTACTTCAGTCTAGGAGTTGACGCTCTGGTTGCCTTGAATTTCGACTCCGCCAGGCGATCGCTGCCTGCGCTAACTGGTAGTCGGATGATTAATAAGCTTTGGTGAGACATTAACTGTATCTAATTGACTAATAGGTGACTGTATGTGTCTAATGAGTGCCTGCGTCTAATTGGCTAATGATTGATTGTATCCAATTGGCTAATGAGTAACTGTATCTAACTAACTAATGATTGTCTGTATCTACTTCACTAATGATTGTCTGTATCTACTTCACTAATGATTGTCCATCTAATTCACAAATGATTGTCCATCTAATTCACTAATGATTGTCTGTATCTACTTCACTAATGATTGTCTGTATCTACTTCACTAATGATTGTCTGTATCTACTTCACTAATGATTGTCTGTATCTACTTCACTAATGATTGTCTGTATCTACTTCACTAATGATTGTCTGTATCTACTTCACTAATGATTGTCCATCTAATTCACAAATGATTGTCCATCTAATTCACTAATGATTGTCCATCTAATTCACTAATGATTGTCCATCTAATTCACAAATGATTGTCCATCTAATTCACAAATAATTGTCCATCTAATTCACTAATGATTGTCCATCTAATTCACTAATGATTGTCCATCTAATTCACTAATGATTGTCCATCTAATTCACTAATGATTGTCCATCTAATTCACAAATGATTGTCCATCTAATTCACTAATAATTGTCCATCTAATTCACTAATGATTGTCCATCTAATTCACTAATGATTGTCCATCTAATTCACTAATGATTGTCTTTATCTAATTCACTAATGATTGTCCATCTAATATTCTAATTCACTAATGATTGTCCATCTAATTCACTAATGATTGTCCATCTAATTCACTAATGATTGTCCATCTAATTCACTAATGATTGTCCATCTAATTCACTAATGATTGTCTTTATCTAATTGACCAATGCGTGTACTTAATTGACTAATGAGTGTCTAAGTATAACTGACTAATGAGTGACTGTATCTAATTGACTAATGATTGTCTATCTAATTCACTAATGTTTGTGTTTATCTAACTGACTAATGAGTGACTGTATCTAATTGACTAATGATTGTCTATCTAATTCACTAATGCTTGTGTTTATCTAACTGACTAACGAGTGACTGTATCTAACTAATAGTAGTCTATTTAAATTATCCCCAGGTATTTTGGCTACGGCACCCGAGACCTATGGGAGCGCGTCTGCCGCTATCTGCACCGCCGATTGACCGTGATTCTCGACGGCCGACCATTGAACCTGCCAGAATTGGAAGGCCTGGTCGTGCTGAACATCGCCTCCTGGGGCTCCGGCTGCAGACCTTGGGGATCGTCGGCTTCTCCGACCGTGTCGGACGATTCCTCGTCTGCGAAGATGTCGAGTCCAGCCTCCTCGGCGGCTCAGCCGGATGCTCAGCTGCATTTCCGGCCGCAATCGCACGGCGACGGCCGATTCGAATTGATGGGGCTGCATTCCAGCTTCCACATGGCCCAGCTGCAGTTGGGATTAGCCCCGGCTATACGGCTGGGCCAGGGTTCGAATCTGCAGATTGTACTGCGGTCCGGCAGCGTCCCGGTGCAGGTGGATGGTGAGCCCTGGCTTCAGGGTCCGTGCACTTTTACTGTGGCTCATCGAGGCCAGGCCGCGGTGCTTCGCTGCGCCACGGATAAGAGTCAGGGCCTGTAGGATCGCCTGCCTGCTGTCTGGCTGTCTGCCTGTCTGCCTGTCTGTCTGTCTGTCTGTCTGCCTGTCTGTCTGTCTGTCTGTCTGTCTGTCTGTCTGTCTGTCTGTCTGGCTGTCTTAGTGTTTTAGTGTCTGCCTGCTGTCTGTCTGTCTGTCTGTCTGGCTGTCTGTCTGGCTGTCTGTCTGGCTGTCTGTCTGGCTGTCTGTCTGTCCGTCTGTCTGTCTGTCTGTCTTAGTGTTTTAGTGTCTGCCTGCTGTCTGTCTGTCTGGCTGTCTGTCTGTCTGTCTGCTTGTCTGTCTGGCTGTCTGTCTGTCTGTCTGTCTGGCTGTCTGGCTGTCTGCCTGTCTGTCTGGCTGTCTGTCTGTCTGTCTGTCTGTCTGTCTGTCTGTCTGTCTGTCTGTCTGTCTGTCCGTCTGTCTGGCTGTCTGTCTGGCTGTCTCAGTGTTTTAGTGTGTGCCTGTCTGTCTGTCTGTCTGCCTGTCTGTCTGGCTGTCTGTCTGTCCGTCTGTCTGTCTGGCTGTCTTAGTGTTTTAGTGTCTGCCTGCTGTCTGTCTGTCTGGCTGTCTGTCTGTCTCTCTGCTTGTCTGTCTGGCTGTCTGTCTGTCTGTCTGTCTGTCTGGCTGTCTGGCTGTCTGCCTGTCTGTCTGGCTGTCTGTCTGTCTGTCTGTCTGTCTGTCTGTCTGTCTGTCTGTCTGTCTGTCTGTCTGTCTGTCTGTCCGTCTGTCTGGCTGTCTCAGTGTTTTAGTGTGTGCCTGTCTGTCTGTCTGTCTGTCTGTCTGTCTGTCTGTCTGTCTGTCTGTCCGTCTGTCTGGCTGTCTGTCTGGCTGTCTCAGTGTTTTAGTGTGTGCCTGTCTGTCTGTCTGTCTGCCTGTCTGTCTGTCTGTCTGTCTGTCTGTCTGTCTGTCTGTCTGTCTCCCCAGTTCTTAAAAGTCATTTTTTCACCACCTGTCTTTCTTTGGTGTAGCGGCCCTGAGTGAGCTAAAATAGATCAAAACAGCTCCTACACGTATGCTGTATATTTATTGAGCTAACCTTAGCTAACGCAGCATGCGTACATTAGTAGATTTTCAATTCGAACTCGATGTACAACACTCCAATACGTCGTGTTAAGTCTGTATATTAGGCACTGTTGGATTTCAAATCCTGCTTATTATCAATACTAATTGTACCTTGTTGCGAACACGACTAGAGTCAGGCTCGTAGTCCCTTCATGGTTAGTACATAGTTTATGCGCTATATTATCCTGGATTTGTCAGCTTAAAGTTTGTAATTTCTGTCAAATTTTTCTTTTTTACTACAAAATTTTTGTTTGCATCTTTGAAACCTTTTATGTATTTTGTTCTAGAATTTTTTGTTGTCCTTGATAATTAACCGTTAACTTGTCAGACGTGTTTATATGGCTGTTATTTACTCAAACAGCAATTTTTCCGTTATTCAGCAATCTACTCAAAAGCTTTGTTAGCTGCGCACGGCCGGTGTTCTAGTTCACCATTCACACACAATAAATATGTTGCTTTCTAGATTTTATTTTCAGTTTTGTTATATTTTTAGACAAAACATATCAAAGCGCTGCTAGTTATGGTTCTTTCGAAATTTAGCTTTAGTGAAAGCTTTAGTATTACTCTTGCTGGGCCAGCCTCCAGATCCTCAGTTGCTGGGCCAGCCTCCCAGATCCTCAGTTGCTGGGCCAGCCTCCCAGATCCCCGGTTTCTGTGCCAGCCTCCCAGATCCTCAGTTGCTGGGCCAGCCTCCCAGATCCTCAGTTGCTATGCCAGCCTCCCAGATCCTCAGTTGCTATGCCAGCCTCCCAGATCCTCAGTTGCTGGGCCAGCCTCCCAGATCCTCAGTTGCTGGGCCAGCCTCCCAGATCCCCGGTTTCTGGGCCAGCCTCCCAGATCCTCAGTTGCTGGGCCAGCCTCCCAGATCCTCAGTTGTTGGGCCAGCCTCCCAGATCCTCAGTTGCTGGGCCAGCCTCCCAGATCCTCAGTTGCTGGGCCAGCCTCCCAGATCCTCAGTTGCTATGCCAGCCTCCCAGATCCCCGGTTTCTGTGCCAGCCTCCCAGATCCTCAGTTGCTGGGCCAGCCTCCCAGATCCTCAGTTGCTGGGCCAGCCTCCCAGATCCTCAGTTGCTGGGCCAGCCTCCCAGATCCTCAGTTGCTGGGCCAGCCTCCCAGATCCTCAGTTGTTGGGCCAGCCTCCCAGATCCTCAGTTGCTGGGCCAGCCTCCCAGATCCTCAGTTGCTGGGCCAGCCTCCCAGATCCTCAGTTGCTATGCCAGCCTCCCAGATCCTCAGTTGCTGGGCCAGCCTCCCAGATCCCCAGTTTCTGGGCTCCCAGATTCCAGGCAGTTACAGCTGAATAGTGATTTATATGATTTTTCATGCCTACGCTCGAACAACTGAAGCAGACAAGCAGTGATATCGCTAGACAGCAGCATCGCCAGAAACCCAAGCAGACCAAATGAACACAATGAACAGCATGCAGCAGCAAGCCAGCCAGGCTGTGCAACGCCTGCAAGGCACCTGGCGGTCAGCAATGGGCCGCATGACCAATCAAATGTTCCCAGTTCGCAAGCAGGACTTGGAGAAGATCCGCTTACAGACTGGCCGCACAGGGCTTGAGTACGCCACCTTCCTGCCATTGCAGATTGTGTATTATTTCAACGCATTCTTTGCTCCATTCTGGATTGTCGGCTTCCTATTGTCCATAGTTGACAAGTACAGCCAGCTGAATTACATCTATCAGCCAATATTGATCGCCCTGTTCTGCTTGTATTGCATCCTGGAATTCATCCGGCTTTACATTGGCTACTTCGGCAATCTGTCGGAGAATATTGCCGATTTAGCCGGTAGTTGGCTTATCACGACTATTATACAGCTGCCAGCTATCTGCTTCTTTCTATTCAACTATTATCTGCTGGTGAATCCCTTCGAGATCGTCATGCACTCTGTGGAATTCATATTCGTACTGCTAGAAGTGATCATGGGCCTGTACACTATCAAAGTGTTTCAAACTGTTCAGGCATTGAAGTTTCACCACAAGATGGAGTATTTCAATGCTGACGGATTGGATCAGTCTGGCGAGTCCAGGGAAGACGGCTACGTCTATTATAACAATGCCTTCGAGGGTACCGAGTTGCGAAGGAGGAACGCCGGCCAAACCACCATTGCTTGATTGACTTCTTTACTGTGCTAATTATGACTGCTTTTAATTAAAATATTGAGTTTTGTTCTATTTCGGTTTTTAATCAGAGTTATTCTGAATTCTGAAATTGTTGAACCACCTATCTGATATCTGATATCTTGCAGATCCTCAGCGGCTGGGTCAGCCACCAGATCCTCATTTTCTGGACTAGCCTCCCAGATCCTCAGTTGCTGGGCCAGCCACCAGATCCTCTTTTTCTGGACCAGCATCCCAGATCCTAATTTTCTGGACCAGCATCCCAGATCCTCATTTTCTGGACCAGCATCCCAGATCCTCATTTTCTGGACCAGCATCCCAGATCCTCATTTTCTGGACCAGCATCCCAGATCCTCATTTTCTGGACCAGCATCCCAGATCCTCATTTTCTGGACCAGCATCCCAGATCCTCATTTTCTGGACCAGCATCCCAGATCCTCATTTTCTGGACCAGCATCCCAGATCCTCATTTTCTGGACCAGCATCCCAGATCCTCATTTTCTGGACCAGCATCCCAGATCCTCATTTTCTGGACCAGCATCCCAGATCCTCATTTTCTGGACCAGCATCCCAGATCCTCATTTTCTGGACCAGCATCCCAGATCCTCATTTTCTGGACCAGCATCCCAGATCCTCATTTTCTGGACCAGCATCCCAGATCCTCATTTTCTGGACCAGCATCCCAGATCCTCATTTTCTGGACCAGCATCCCAGATCCTCATTTTCTGGACCAGCATCCCAGATCCTCATTTTCTGGACCAGCATCCCAGATCCTCATTTTCTGGACCAGCATCCCAGATCCTCATTTTCTGGACCAGCATCCCAGATCCTCATTTTCTGGACCAGCATCCCAGATCCTCATTTTCTGGACCAGCATCCCAGATCCTCATTTTCTGGACCAGCATCCCAGATCCTCAGTTGGTGGGACAGCCTTCCAGATATCCAGTAATTCCAGTTGCTTGAGCTGCGAGATTAAAAGTTTTAAATTTGATCGATTGTAGAACGAAATAGTTAACTGACTAAATATCATGAATTACTCGTACATAATAAATTGTATTGTCTTGCGCAGCTGATTAGTTAGAAACCTGCAGATATCTGATATCTTTAGATTATAGCACCGAATCAATCGTTGCGAACCTAAGTTGTGAATATTAAATTCAACTGTATTTAAAAACAATTTGAAGTATCTTATACATTAGACATTCCACCATTCCGTCCATTGTTATTTTTGTGTTGTTTCATTTTACAAGACTAAAGTACTTACATTTTTTCTAGGTAATGTTCTTAAGAGTAAGAGAACTTATAGGTAGCATGTGTCCACTGGCTGTGACGCATAACATTTTTTATATATCAGATACTTGTAAGTTGTAATGTCTGTATATGTATTTAATAAATATCTCTTTTATTCGTTTGTTACAAACCTATTGTAGTTTTTTTTACTGTGTTGACACAGTTTATTGTATTTAAGTACCAAAAAACATTTTTTAATTAAAATTGTAGTACAAGTCTTGTATTTATTTTTTTCATGAAATATTCAGTGCAGTATTTAGTTGTTATAGCTATGGTGACTCAATTAGTTTAATTTCAACCGGCTGGATCTGTCTGTCTACTGCTGCTAAAAGACGTCGATTGACTGTTTAAAACTGTGAGTAGTTTTGTATGCTTAGATGTAAACTTTTATTAGTAAGAGATTTATCAATGATGACCTCGAATGTCTAATTTGAGTCTAGAGAGTGACTATATTTGTTTATAGTTGCTCGTGAGTACCTTGAAATTAAACAAGAATTACCGTCTGAACTATCAATACCAGATGAGGTTTGTTAATATTCCCACTTTTAATGTTACAGTTATTGGCCTATATTAATGATGATAAAATTATTGTATGCAAAAATAGAATCGTGACTTTTTGCAATCTAAAGCTGATTTAATGAGACTGAATATTTAGAGCCAGGAAACTTTATTATAAATATAGTTTGTAGCTTCTATTTTTAATATCGATCTTCCTATCAACCTGCTCCTTTTGTTTTAGGACCTCTACAGTGTATTATCGGTTCATGTGTTAAAGAAGATAGGTAAGTCAATTGCATTATTAGTTACTAAATTTAGTAGAACAAAGGATTTTATGAATACAGCTTTGATGACAATCTCTATATAAATGACCTCAAATATTATGAGTGTAACCTGAAGCTGATTTAATGAGACTGAATGCTTATCAGTAGCAATTATTTGTTCAAACAGAACTCATTTTCTTGAATTACATTTACTTAAAACAATCAATAGCTTTATATTTTATTTCATTTTTCCAGGATTGGATTTCGGCTGTAATGGAACTGATATCTGGTAAGCTTGTTTTTTCATTTTTATTACTGTTCTTCAGTAGCAATTACTGTTTGATATTTAAGCACATGATGACACTTGAACATTAGAACGTAATTATTAATAAACACCTAACAAGTGGCTTATTAGTTTTACGAATTGATATTAACACCCAGCTCTCTGAAGCAATGTTTAGAACCCAACCTAGTACTAATACACCTATTTTAATGAAATTAGCTAATCGAAATTTCATGCACAGCCATTATTTTTGTTACAGGTCGCAGTTTTAAGACCAGTTTGTGTGTAAAAGATCAAGTTACTGCTTAAAT
The DNA here is from genome assembly GCA_002269645.1 of Macrostomum lignano. Taxonomy (NCBI): domain Eukaryota; kingdom Metazoa; phylum Platyhelminthes; family Macrostomidae; genus Macrostomum; species Macrostomum lignano. The sequence continues at coordinate 8,114 of NIVC01000497.1, read as the reverse complement.
TGCACGTCATAGGGTAAGTGTAATTTATTTCCTATTAACTGTGTTATTAATTATTTAACTTTTTGCATCAGTTTTCCACTGAGGCCTTGTGAGTCGTGAGTGAGTAAAAGATTTATCGATTTTATGGTCGACCGTCCCTATCTAAACCCAACCTCACTCCGCTAACCCCATTTTACTGTAGCAAGCGAGTGTGGAATCGGGATGGGTAAGAGAGCTTTATCGATTTTCTCGCTGGCGTCTTACCCCACCAAATTCCCTATCTTATCTGCCCCCACCATTAGCCCCACCAGCTAACAGCCCCCAAGGCACGGAGTGAGTCAGTGTTGTTATCGATTTTTTGGTTGGTCGCCCCAAGCCAAGCCCCACCCCATTTTTAGGTTATTTTGTGCCCTAGGGATTGCAAAATCCCGGATTTTTATGATCCCGGGATCAGAATAATACAGATTTTTATGCTTTTAGGTTGAAATTTTAAGGCAAAATATGCGCTAAACGCTTTTTTGCTTACTTTTTTATTGTTATAGAGATAATGATCTATTTGTAGATGATAAACAGCATTATCTTGTGACCCATTAAAGTAAGTAGTATAAATGTACTAATTAGTAGTAAAAAAGCAAATTATATCAAAATTTAAATTGGAATTAATTTCACATTTAAATCTATGATGCGGGGTTTAAAAAGGTGCCACGCGACGTGAGGCAATTAACGGAAATTAGCGCAGTATAATAAACTAATTGTGGGCCTAATTATGTTTATATTACAGCACTTTTTGTAAAAAATATTAACAAAAATTAGTTTCGGGATTTGGGGTCCCAAATCCCGGGATCCCGGGATTGCAATCCCTAGCCCACTAGCGTTACTTTATCCGCATATAGCTTGTGACTGGTTTTAAAGTGACAACAACCTCCATTCCCCATAATACGTACGGGGTTAATTTCTCCCTTTGCGTATCTGAAACTCTAATACGTTTTTTTCTGGTAAAGTTTAATTTAATGTACTCGTAGATTTGCTGATGATGAATTTTTAAACAATAAATGATCGCAATGTGATTGCAATCCAAAGCTGATTTAATGAGACTGAAATAGCATTTCTGTGTTCGTAAAATTTTTTCGCAGGTATTTATTCAAAATTCACATGCTGTTACGCTACAGCTCTGCAATTCGTTCCAATTTTAGATTTGTTGATGAAGTACTTCTATTTCATTGCCAATGGTAAGCTTGCCCCGTGTTATTTTTGGAAGCTACTGTACTCCGTTCAGTATTAAAAGTGATGACATTCGAACATTCGATAGCAATGGACACTTTTAGTGGCTCATTGTTTTCTAAGTGATAATAACACCCAGCTCTCTGAATAGTGATTTTATATTTGGTTTTTGAATGTGAATTTTGTTCTATTTGAAATTTGGAGCATTACAGTCTCGCCTTTGCATTTGCAGGCATTGAAATCGAGAAAAAATTACCATGGTTCATGACATCGACTAGGTAAGAATGCAAGTGTGAAATAGTAGTACTCATTTTATTTTTAAAACATTTTTAGGATGAATTTATATTTCATGAATATTTTTGTGATTAACACAAAAGCTGATTTAATGAGACTGACAATTCTTTATACGAGCTTAGATTAGGAGTTGGAAGTTGTTAATATCGTTGCCACTGAACTATTCCTTTTTTTACTATTGCAGACCTCAGTGTTCATTTCGAGAAGATTCTGCGAAAGTCAATAAATTTGATCTACTGTAAGTAGTTAGTTCGATCATACTTTTCGTTGTATTTTTAACTACGATATTTTTCCAAATATGATGACCTTTGAACATTTGAATGCAGGATTCCATCCGACTATTTGATATTAACCCCAGCTCTCTGAACTTTCGTTGAACTTATATTTTTGTACTTTTGATTTGGCTACATGCACTTTTCGTAACCAAAATAATTTGATCTTAATAAACAAACATTTCTATTTTTTAGACTTGCTGAAAACACTCAAATTTGATTGGAAATTGGCTAAAGTGTAAGCAATAGCTCTTATTCATGTTTAATTTCGTTATATATTTTTCACTTCATTAAACGTAAAAATATGATGAAAATCGAACAGTTGACTAAAGTTCATCGTACAAGCGAATGGTGTACTTTTATCTTTGATATAAACCCGAGCTCTCTGAGAATTATACAGTATTATAAAACTTTTAAAATAATTTAAAATACTTAAATTAAATTTGATATACCAAATACACAGGGCTGTTTATTTTTCAGATCGCACATGGAGCCTTATTTGTTTCTCGATTGCTCTTGTAACAATTAAGTAAGTTCATAATTTATTTAAATATCAAAACCCAATATCAATATGATGATACTTTATTAAATATTTGATCACAACCGTGACCTTACACTAAAGCTGATTTAATGAGACTGATATTTTGCACTCTGCGATAACATTACTTAATAATATCTACATTTCTCGTACATTTTCTCATGATATTTTTTCTTTATTTCTTTTAGAACTAATTAATTGAAGCTGAAGTCGAAAATTGGAATTTAAAGATAATATCAGTAAGTAAAAAATGATTTTTTAATCATGAAAAAAATTGAGTTATTAAATGGTTGAAAATGATGAAAGATTTACATAGTTGAGTGATTTAATCTCTGATGATCATTCGAAAGCTGATTTAATGAGACTGAAAATTGTCTACTCATTCATTTTTATTTTTATCTTTTCGCGTCAAAGTTTGTGTTTTTTAACAAGTAATTTTAACATCCAATTTTAGATGGAAACTGATCTCAACAGTTAAAGTAAGTGACATACTAATAACTTGGAAAGTACGCTCGTAATTTAATACTGTAAAAACTCCATGTTTTTGGTATTAAGAAGATTCAAAAAGCCGCTTGAATGCTTAGCAAAACAGCTTTCTACTTTCACTACAGTAGTAGAGAAGAATACATAAGCTATTTTATAAAAATAAAGGCAGCTAAAATAACTTCGATAAGATTAGAAGCCCACAAGCTTGCTAATTGGTTCAGCAATAATGTACATTAGCCAGTCTACTGAATGTACATGGCAGCTTTAGGCTGGAATTCCGAGAAATCAATGAAAATTGGGGCGGGCGGGGGGTTAGTGTGAAAAGGCGCCGTTGGAAGGATTACGCTCTTAAGGAGGGGTAAGACTGAGCCAATAAACTTCCTACTTACTACTTACTTACTACTGAACTGAAAGTAGCTTGCACGCAAATGTGCTGAGTGGCCCATCCTGCGGTTTGTGCACGAAAATTGAATAGTTCAGGGGCTGTCGTGCGATTCACTTTAAAACGTTACTTTTGCACAAAAACAATATGATGACAATTGAACATTTGAACTGCTTTAGTGCTAGACAAATATTAAGCCTATTTGTTTATCCAAAAGCTAAAAATTGCAATTAAACCCCAGCTCTCTGAGACTCTTTGATTTTATATTATTATTTTAAGACCTATTGGATTTCTTAGAATGTTTAACTTTTCGTCAAAAATTTTGTTATTTCAGATTTCCCTTGTAAAATTTTCGGTCTTCTGTTCCAAGTTATAAAGTAAGTATTACGAAACTATCTATATATATTTAGTTATTAAGCATTTCACGTTCTAAACACATGATGAAGTTGAACATTTGAGACCGGATTGTAGCAAATTCTTTAAAAAAGTGTTTTGTGCTTTCGCGGTTTATTTGAAATTAACCCAGCTCTCTGAGTGCGTGTTTGATCAGTTTTGAGAAAACATGTCTCATTATACTAGATATCGGTTCAAATTATTTCAATATTTCTTATCATCATTTTGCCTTTCAGATTGAACTCCAGGCAGCAAACAGCGGGAATAAAGAAGTTTATAGGATGTGTAGAATGTACTTTTTACTCTCATAGAATGTGTAGAGTGTACTTTTCATCTCAGAATGTGTAGAGTGTACTTTTCATCTTATAGAGTGAGAGTGTACTTTTAATCTCATGGAGTATGTAGACTGTAGTGTACTTTTCATCTCATGAGTGTGTAGAGTGATGGTATCTATTAATGTACTTTTATCTTGTGGTATGTAGAATGTACTTTTCATCTGATAGTCGCATAGTGTGTAGATAATGCTTTTCGACTCAGTTTGTAGAATGTACTTTTTAGTTTCTAGAATGTGTTGAATTTACTTTTCAGTTTCTAAGAATCCTACTAAAGTGTTTTTTTACACGTAATTTCCAGCAACCAACAATTGATTGGCTGGGTTACGCAACCGATTTGCTGATTGATCGGCTGGCTGCGCTGGCTTCTGATTGGCTGGCCGCTGCGCCTGCAGATGCGCTGCAGCACAATCGACATCAAATGTGGCTGGCTTGCTGCCATTGGACTAATACAAGGTTTGTGTCTGCGGGCTAAGCTTTTATTGCTGTGACCGAGTGCGGACTGATCGCTGTAGCTAGCTGTCTGCCTGTCCGTCTCGCTGTCTGTCTGTCTATGTTTCCGTCTGCTGTGTCTGTCTGCCTGTTCCTGTCTGTCTGCGGTCTGTCGGCTGGCTGTCTGTCTGACTGTCTTAGCGTCTGTGTCTGTCTGTCTGCCTGTCTGTCTGTCTGTGTGTTTGTCTGCCTGCCTGCCTGCCTGTCTGTCTGTCTGTCTGTCTGTCTGTCTGTCTGTCTGTCTGTGTGTTTGTCTGTCTGCCTGCCTGCCTGCCTGTCTGTCCATCTGCCGCTGCCTGTCTGTCTATTTGCTCATGCAACAGATGATCCAACCTCTCGCCGCCCACAGGGTGGTCCACTGCCCCGGCCTGAACCGGCCCGCCCTGGTCCCGTACTTCGACCTGTTCAACCACTCGCACAGCCGTGTCGCGCGGTGACCTCATTCAACACCGAGACGCGCTCTCTAGTGCTAACCACTAAACAGCTTATCAAGCTGGCGACCAGGTCTATATTAACTACGGTAACCATAGCAAGCACTTGACGCTACTATTAGAATACGATTTTGTTCTCGAGTCGACTAATCCTACTGAGCACGACTGCGTGCCTGTGAGTTTGAGCAATGTAGCAGATGTACTGTCTGCTAAACAGCAGCACATTGTTGACTTCTTGAACCAGCTTGCCATATTGGCATGTTCCTCCGGCTGATGCACTTTTATCCGATCGTCTGTTGCTGTTAAAGTACATTCATTTGTCTGTTGACGGGCCAAGCTACTATCTGCTATTGCTGCTCGTGTTTCTTTCTGAATCAAGGACAAGCGTCTTATTGATATGTACACTCCATGAGCGAAGATCAGCTGACGAATTGCGTCCGGCGTCAACTCCGATTGATGTACAAAGCGTGAAGATTGAACTACTTCGCGACCGGAATTGGCTTTAAACTGGCTATGGAATCTCATCATGAGATTTGTAGGCTAATTAGTAACTGTGTTCAACTGATTGACATCTGTGTAATATTGTAACTGTTTGATTGATAGCCAGTGACTTTCTGTGCTTGTTAACAATTTATTGTGCATAAATAAAACATAACTTAGGTTGTTTGTTTGAGTCAATTTTATAAAAATAAGGTGTGTACATGTATTTTGTTTAATTTATTTGCGGTTTCTAAGAGATTATATATTACTTCATAGAAACAGCTAAATTTACTTTCTTGGAAGCATCTCCAAGTCTTTCTTAGAAATATCTCCGAGTCTGTCATCTTTCTTAGAAATATCTCCAAATCTGTCATCTTTCTTAGAAATATCTCCAAATCTGTCATCTTTCTTAGAAATATCTCCGAGTCTGTCATCTTTCTTAGAAATATCTCCAAATCTGTCATCTTTCTTAGAAATATCTCCAAGTCTGCCATCTTTTTAGAAATGTCTCCGAGTCTGCCAGCTTTCTTAGAAATATCTCAAAGTCTGCTAAGTCTATCATATGGTAGTAATAGTAAAAATAGTAGAAATATAATATAATAGAAATAAAAAAGAAATAAATTCTTTCATTCTTTAATAGTTTTTAGAAAATGTCGTCCGAGTTTCATTATTATGAAGTCTATCCTTGACATTTCTTTAATGTGTTTCCAGTCGAACAGCAAGTCCAATTCGAGCGCAGCTGCCAGCAAGCGCAGCGGAGGAGGCGCAGCGACATAGTTGACAGTCTGGGCAGTACGGCCACTAACGAGCGAATTCTGAAAGGAGTGCCACCATCTGTACGCCAACGAAGAAAATGGCCTGGCAAAGCTGGCCCAGCTAGTCAATGTGAAACTGTTACCACCGAGGAAGAAATCACAGTCTTATTGATTGGCAATCACTCCGCTGGGAAGAGCGCCTTTATCAATTGGTATATTGAGAAACAGATCCAGAAGGAAGGCGTTGCTATTGAGACGCAAGTATCACCATAGTAACACAGGGTAAACGCCGAGAATCGCTTAGCGGCAACGCCACTTTGCACCTGTTTCTCAGGCTGGCTCCGCTAGGAAATTTGACGGCGTAGTGTCGAATCTGAGCACAGAGCTGTGCGACAGCATTGCTAAAGATTCGCTCTCGTGACCTTTATTGACACGCCCGTCTAGTCGACGGCTCAATGTCGTACGCGTTCGACCGTGAACGGGTGCTGCTTTGGCTGGCTGTTCAAGCCGATTTAGTGTTCGGCCTTCTTTGACCCCATCGTCAGGCGCTGTGCAAGCGCACTATGCAGATCCTGGCAGATATTGGCGATAGGATTGATCGTGACAGAATCGTCTTCTTTTTAAGTAAAGCCGACGAGAGCGGCGACGAAACTGACAGACAGCGCGTGCTGATGCAGATCACCACAGGAGGTGTGCAAATGGCCGTCTCTAAATCGGACCTGCTTCGACATTCACACCATCTACAATCCCAATCGGGCCAAGCCGACTCGTTGCGTCAATCAGATCGACGAAGCCGCCAAAACTATTGACAAGGCTATTCAGATGACGCTGCAGCATACTCTGAATGCGCTTGAGCACGATTGCAAGGTTAAAAAAAACTTAAGTCATCTTCCAAGTATTCTTATATAGAGGCATTGTCTTCAAGATACTCACAGATTGAGACATCTTTTCAAGATCGATCCTCATAGATTGAGGCATTGTCTTCAAGATGCGCATAGATTAAGACATTGTCTTCAAGATACTCATAGATTAAGCCATTGTCTTCAAGATGCTCATAGATTGAGACATTGTCTTCAAGATACTCGTAGATTGACCATTGTCTTCAAGATGCTCATAGATGAGTCATTGTCTTCAAGATGCTCATAGATTGAGGCATTGTCTTCAAAGATACTCACAGATTAAGGCGTTGTCTTCAAGATGCTCATAGATTGAGGAATTGTCTTCAAGATGCTCATAGATTGAGTCATTGTCTTCAAGATGCTCATAGATTGAGCCATTGTCTTCAAGATGCTCATAGATTGAGTCATTGTCTTCAAGATGCTCATAGATTGAGCCATCGTCCTCAAGATTTCATACAAGACTAGTAGATTGAGACATTGTCTTCAAGATGCTCATAGACTGAGACTGTGTCTTCAGATGTTCATAGACTGAGGCATTGTCTTCAGATGCTCATGGACAGGCATTGTCTTCAGTTGATCAGAGGTTGATCTATTATCTTCCTGTTGCTTTCAAGATCCTGTTATCCATACTTGGCGCAACCTAGGGATTCACCCGCCTTTTCTATTGCAACACACACACATATGTAAGTCGCTATTGACGGAATAGTAGTCACGTGACTGCTCTCAGCCAATAGCGACTTCATGTGTGGTGTGTGTGTGTGTTGCCAATAGAAACGGCCGAGTGATTCCCAAGGTTGCGCATGTATGCTGAGTGTTATCGATCGAGACACAGCCTGTCAACCCCTCCCCTCCCCCCAGTTGATCTCGCGTCGCTGCCACGAAGACATCGCTGCCGACGCCGCCCGCGGTCGCGGCCAACTGCGGCGCCAGATTTCGTTTCCTACTATTCAGCCTGCTGGCCCTCGTGCTGCCCGTACTGCTCGCCATTTGCGTCTCCCAACCTGTTGCTATCCAGTTTCTAGGCTATTCGACTCCGTTGCACGACTTTCTCGTGCCGCTCTATCGACGCTTCCGGCCAGTACAGTTCGCACGCTGTTCGGCGGTGGCCGCTGTTGCCCTGTTTGCTTTGTCCTCGCCCGCCTGTGCGGCCGCACCGCCAA